>PISW01015782.1:0-15517 GCA_004023785.1 Mungos mungo
TGAGGAGGCGGGGGTGGGGTGGGGGTGAGGAAGAGGGGAAGCAGGAGTGGGGAGGAGGCGTGTGATGAGGTAGGGGTGAGGGTGAGGGTTGAGGTGCGGGGTGAAGAGGGCAGCACCGGGGAGGACGGGCACCGGCCTCAGGCTCCCGCCGCGAACTTCCGGCCCGGTGGGCGTCAGGTGACCTCCCCGCACTAACCGACGAATCCCCGCCAGCCGAGCCGTGATTGGTCCGGCGGGTCACGTGCCCAGGGGGCGGGAGCGGGGAGGGGCGTGCCTGCGAGGGCTGAGTAGAAGCTGAGACGCAAGTGGCGGCCCTGGAGTTTAGAGCTGGGGACTGAAGCCAGCACATAGGCACCATCTCCAGGGTCCCCCCCGCCCCCCGCCGCTGGCTTGCCCCCCACCCAGCCCCCCCACCCTCCCCCACCTCCCGTGAAGCAGGAGCCGCGTCTCCGGCAGCTTCTGGGACGGTCTTTTGTGCTCTGGCAGGTTTCCTTCCCACTGGGTCAGTGGCACCTGCTTGTCCCATCATCCGGGCCTCATAGAGCCTCGCGGTTGTTGACCTTGAAAATAAGACAGCCAGTAAAATCACCAGCAAGATGGGTGTATTTAAGAATGGCAGAGGATAGGGGGCCTGGAGGGGCTCAGTCGGTTGAACAACCAACTCTTGATTTCAGCTCAGGCTGTGATCCTAGGGTCGTGGCCTGGGCGCAGAGCCTGCTTGAGACCCTCTCTCTCTCTCTCTCTCTCTCTCTCTCTCTCTCTTTCTCTCTCCCTCTCCCTCTCCCTCTGCCCCTCTCCCACACGAGCGCTCTCTCTCTCTCTCTCTCTCTCTCTCTCTCTCTCTCTCTCTCTCGAAAAGAAGAAAAGAAAAGGAAAACGAAAATGGCAGAGGAACTGAATTCAGGACGCGCAGGGTGTGGAACCACAGGCAGGTCCGGTAACACCGGGAAGTCGCTTCACCGAGAAGAGGAGGGTGGGAGGGGCTGCGCTGTAGGAAGGCCCGCCGCAGGCCCCGAGGACAGCGGGTCCCGGACGGCCGGGGCGGGGGCGCGGGGGGCACAGGACCAGGAGCAGCCCCGGCAGGCCCAGAGGGTGCCCCATGGCCGTCAGGCTCGGCGGGGCGGGCACACGCCTCGCAGGAAGGGGCCGGCGCGGGGCGCGGGGCTGCGGTGCCCACGGGGTGCGTGCATCACTGGAGGACCGCCCTGCTGCGCCAGCCCGAAGCCCAGTCCCTGCTAGTTCCTCCCTGACCACTTGGATCCGAGAATGTCAAGGTGATTCAGTTCCTGGGTGTCCACCAGGCTTGCAGACCAGACAGGAACAACGGGAGTGTGCTGGCCCCCCACAAGCCTGCCAGGGCGGCTGCTGAGTCTCTGGTGACCCCCGCATGCGGCGGGCGCTCCTTCACCCCGAAGAGGGAGCCTGCTCCCCAGCATGTCTGCACAGCCACCTCCAGGGCTCCTGGGGGCTTCCTGGCACCAACTACTCCTCGTTCCAGGTTGTAAAATGCCATCGTCCTCGTCTGACCTCAGCTGGGCGTGACCCGCCCTCACCAGCAGGCTGCGTCTAGTTTCGGGAATGGGTGGTTAATGTGCCCACACAGCTCCTGGCTGGCAGTGCGGGTCGAAAGCCCAGAAGCTGCCGCAGGTCCCCAGGTGGGCAGGGGAGAGGCTGCAGCTGGGGGCAGTGACCTGTCTCAGGCATCGCCAGGGAAAACCAGCTCCTGGCTTCAGCCGGAGCAAACGCCACTCACTTGGGGCCTCAAGGATGGAAACTCTGCATCTTTTTAAATTTTTTTTTATTTTTTATGTTTGTTTGTTTTTGAGAGACTGAGTGCAAGTGAGGATGGGCAAAGAGAGAAGAGGGAGACACAAAATCTGAAGTAGGTTGCAGGCTCTGAGCTGTCTGCACACATCCTGACGCAGGGCTCAAACCCACCAACCGTGAGATCATGACCTGAGCCAAAGTTGGATGCTTAACCGACTGAGCCACCCAGGTGACCTTCCCTGGTTGGGTTTTAATTCAGTCGAATTCTGGTTTCAATGAGCCCCGTGGCGGCCCATGGCCAGAAGCGCTAGACCAGGGATGTGGAGGGGATCACATTAGACCAATGAGGAGGAAACGTCACATGGGAGTCTTAAGATGGGCAGGCATCCCGGTGACTTAGGTGGCTGTCCTGTGACCAAGACAGACAAATTTGTAGAAGGACAAGAATGAAGAGAGGGCGTCGAGTTTCTGGGTCTTATTACCATTCTGGCGGGGGCACTGACTTCCAGCCAAGAGGCAGCCGTCCTCTTTCCCACAGAGTAGCCACGGGCTCGAAAACTGTGGCCTGAGTAACTGACACAAACGTGTCCCAATAAGACGGTGCTTCTTGAAAAGCCTCTGAAATGAGAGTAAAGGAAGGAAAAGGAATTACTCACCAAGTTTGCACCGGATCAGAGTCCAGATGAAAAGACTCGAAGCCCCACGTTGGATGCCAGATGATGGGGCTTGGGGTGGGGTTCAGGGCTGACAGCCAAGAAATAAGTCTTGGAAGACATCTTTAGGGCAAAAAGGTGATTTTATTCGAGCAGGGGGACAGGACCGTGGGCAGAAAGAGCTGTGCTGGGGTTGTGAGGAGTGATGATTATATACCCTAAGGTTGGGAGGGGGTCAGGGACAGCGTAAGCCTCTAAGGAATTTTGGAAACAAGGTTTTTAGGGCCTCAAGGGGCTAGCGGTTAGGAAATGTCATTTATTACTTTTTAGTAAAATCTGAGTCATGAGACCCTTCAGATGTGTATCAGGGGCCACAAGCCTGGAGTATGACCGCCAGCATATAGCGTGGGGCAGTTGAGGTGAAGGAAGTAGACTTACAGGATCCTGGGCGTTGGGATAATGTTGAGGCAAGATTCCCTTTTGCCTCCAGCGAAGCGTCATCATGGAGGCGGCGGAGCTCCTGGAGGGAGGTCACCCTGCCGGATTCAAGGACTTGGCAATGGGCTGTAGGCAGTAAGGGAACTTAGTTTTTCATTTGCCTTAGTTTCCCACATTAACCCCTCTCCGTTGTTCTTGGCGGGCCAGGAGTGTCCGAGGGAGATGACACAGATCCCACCTGGGGGCGGGGGGGCCAGCCTGCCCTTGGCCTCAGCCTGCTCCACGCGCCCTCACTGCTGAGCGCCATGCCTGCCTTTGGACTCAGCGGTCAGTGGAGGCAGGGCAGCACCCTCGGGTCTTGTCAGCTTGCCTCTCCTGGCACGGAGCCACCGGCTTACGAGCCGAGCGAGGGGGATGGGGCCCCAGAACCCTCCGTGGCATCTCCATTCCCCAAGGTGGCCGGTGGGAGAAGAGGTGATGGCTGCGCCGACCTTCCTGTGAAACAAATCAGCTCTTTTCATAATCTGAAACGAAGCACAAATAAACATAGTTTGCATAAAATAATTAGAACATTTAAAAAACAATGTAAGAGGCGCCTGGGTGGCTCAGTTGGTTGGGTGCCCGACTCTTGATTTCAGCTCAGTCATGATCTCGCATTTTGGGGGTTTGGGTCCCGTGTAGGGCCCCACAAAGACTTGGGGTTCTCTCTCTCTCCCTCTTTCTCTGCCTCTCCCTTGCTCACATTGTAATTTATTGTTAAGTGTATTTATTTTGAGAGAGAGAGAAAGCATGAGTCAGGGAAGGGCAGAGAATCCCAAACAGGCTCCCCACTGTCAGTAAGGAGCCCCACACAAATTCACAAATCATAAGATCATGACCTGAGCTGAAGTCAGATGTTTAACCGACTGAGCTGTCTAGGTGCCCCCAAACGTTCTAAATGTTTTTTTAATTAAAAAAAAGTTTATTTATTTTTGAGAGAGAGACAGAGTGTGAGAGGAGGAGGGACAGAGAGAGAGAGAAGGAGACACAGAATCTGAAATTCAGCTATCAGCATAGAGCCTGATGCGGGGCCCCAACTCACAAACTGTAAAATCATGACCTGAGCCAAAGTCGGAGGCTTAACTGACTGAGCCACCCAGGCGCCCCTGGACGTGATAATTCTTAATGTAAAATGGTTCCTATGAATCAACCAAAAACCTCTGAGTACAGTAACAATTGCTGGATCTGAATTCAAATGAGAAATAAAAACAACACATGAAAACATATTTAACATGACTAGACATGCCACTTACTTGATTGTCAATTTGGCAAGGACATATTTTAATCTGTCAGGCTGTTGGAAGAGGCCTTTCCACCCTTCTGGAGGGCAGAAGGCACTGAAGCTTCACACAGGGCGTGGACTCGGACCTGTCCCCTCTGCCTGTAGGCCCTGCGCCGAGGCACACCTGTCCCCGCAGACGTGTGAGGACTCGGCACCGCTGAAGTGCAGTGTTCAATGCCAGTGTGGACAACGAGAGTGACTCCAGTCACAGCACACTCGCAAGACCCAGTTGTTAAAACATGTAGAAGAATATATGTAACAGATTAAAAAGTCTATAATTTATTAAGTACAAAAGCTAATATAAAAGCATATAATCCTAATTTTGTAAAAATCTTCAAAAAGAAAAAATTAATTCCTGAAATGATTTTTATTAAACACTAATGTTGTGATTAGTCAGAGGTAGGATTATATGAGATCTTAATTTTCTTCTTTACACTTGAATGTGCTTTGTAGACTTTATGCTAGAAGCATAAATGCGTTTATATTCAGAAAAAAGAACGCATGATAAAATACATCCTACTTGGAGTAATTTAAAAAACATGTTCACACATTTCAAAGCGCAGAATTACAAACAATCAATACCTTTTATTAACATAATGATATAAAAAATTTTAGTGTGATATACAGAATTCCTAAGAGAGTCATTTTAAAACATTTTAATGTGCTTCTTAAATCTGAATTTACAAGACACCTTGTCGGACTGCCACCGACCTTTCAATACAAAAGTTTTACAGGATTTGTTTGCTATGAAACTACAACATTAGGGTTAGGGTTAGGGTTAGGGTTAGGGCTAGGGCTAGGGTTAGGGTTAGGGTTAGGGTTAGGGCTAGGGTTAGGGTTAGGGTTAGGGCTAGGGTTAGGGTTAGGGTTAGGGTTAGGTAGTTTTCCCTGTTGGCCATTCTGTTACAAGGAATGTCCATCAGTCCGCAGCTAGAACTCTGTATGTCAATCAATAAATTACATAGCTCATGTACATAATCACAACAGGGGTATTAGAACCCCAGTGCGCTGTAACATACCGGCCCCAGCTCAGCAACGGAATGACTACGCGCGTGCTATTTGCAGCCAAATATGAGCAGGATGTGAGAGTCGGCCCGCTTAGCCAGACCCATTTGGTGGTGAATTTAAAATGGTAGAGAATTAATAACAGCTTTGTTAGGCACTGTTCCAGGCTAATTCCTGAAAAACCTGGTTGTTCCTAGGAAGCATGCATAATTCATAAACTTTCCCACCCTCAGTCCCCCAAAACCCCACAACTTCATAACACAGTCTTTAATGGCCATATAAAAATAATCTGTCTTAAGATTTAAGCTTTGCTTCAAATTCTTAAAAGCATGTAAAGGATTTTACATTCTCTTCTCTGATTTAGGTTTACTATGTTATATTACATCAGTCAGTTTCATCAAGTGTGAATAAAATAACTGAATATGGTTGGGCCAAGTCTTATAGGCACACAATTCAATCTGTGAACACCGGGGCGGGCGGGGGTCTCTCCACGGCCCCCAGGCTGCAGGCAGGGCGCTCAGCAAATAGCACTGACGACCTGAAAGCCTCAGACGCTGCCACCAATGTCTCCAAGTCTGTTGAACTGTAATGAAAATAACAGTTCAACACAATGGCACGTACTGAGAAGAATTCATATTGCGGACTTCCGACAGCACGTACTGTAACTGCACAGCATGAAGTTACAGACCCGGGACGGTCGTTTAAGACCAAATGCTGGTTTGTCTTCCCCAGACACAGCACCCGCGCTGATGGCCCCAAATGGCACTTACTGAGTACTCGTGACGACAAATGCAGACAACCGGGCACGCCTGTTTCAATAACGAAACCAGCAAAGGCGGGGCCATGTGGCCACAGCGGGGCCTCAGGCCTGGGAGCGGGGCGGGCGGGCCAAGTCTCCCTCCCCCCATCACTCTGCTCCTCCCCAGGGGCCTCAGGTTCCTTCTGGCATGAATTCTATACATGAAGTTGTCATCTGAAGTGGGAATAAATAATTGCATTTTTAAAAACAAGAACTATATTTTTAGCCTAAAGCAAGTGCAAACTCGCAGCACAGCAGAGTGCCCGCGATCCCTCGCTGCAGCCCCGCCAGGCCCCTCACGGGCACCCCCTGGTCAAGTACTGACAAACGTTTCTTCAGATAGTCAGGAAGTGGTTCCTAAAATGAGATTTGGGGACCCTGGGGATGGATCCGTAAAAGCAGAGCGCACACACAGCGTTCCGTGAAGACCAGTCTTTTCTCCCGATGGCTGCAGACAGTGGTGTCTTCACGAGTCCCAGCACCTCCGACGGGCTCCCGCACCCGGAGGCCGGGACCGCGTCCGTCTCGGGAACGTGGGGTCCACGGGCCGCGCTTACATGTTGTAGGCGACGTAGATGGGGTCCAGCTGGTCGGCCAGGAAGCCATCACGCAGGTGCATGCGCTGCTTCTCGCCCCGAGAGTTGATGGGGATCACGCCTGGGTCCACAATGACCACCACGCCCACGACCAGGTGATGCTCCTCCAGCACGACGTTCGTCACCAGGGCCACCAGGTCCAGCGCGTCCTGCTCCAGCCCGTCCAGCTCCACCACGACCACCAGCAGGTTGGTCCAGGTGAACACAGCACTGCAAGGAGGGGACAGACGGTGTCACACACAGGGTGGGCACAGGCTTCTGGGGACAAGCGGACAAGTGGGAAATCGTGCCAAGTACAGAGTGCCTGATGTGACACTATTGACTAACATGATTTAAAGGTTAGGCTGAATGTGTTTTAAAATTTTTTTTTTTAATGTTTTATTGATTTTTGATACAGAGAGAGACAGCATGAGAGGGGGAGGGGCAGAGAGAGAAGGAGACACAGAACCAGAAGCAGGCTCCAGGCTCTGAGCCAGTTGGCAGCACAGAGCCTGACGCGGGGCTCGAACCCACGAACGTGAGATCTGACCTGAGCCGAAGCCAGACGCTTAATCAACTGAGCCCCCCAGGTGCCCCTGAACGTGTTTTATAGGAATCTTGATTCTAATTGAAGTCCTTGATAAGAACCAATAGTAGTATTTGAGGTTGAAAGCTGTATGTGTCCCAGTTCAAGCTCCCTACAAAGTGAAGACATTATGAGGCACGACCATTTAAATTTAAAATTTTGCATTAAAAGCAGAAACACTTCAGGATAACTGTGGAGACGAGACTCTCGGTTTAAGACTGGTCAGGAAACGAGAGGGGCTTGGGGCCTGCTGCCAGAGAGGCAGGTGTCCACCAGCACCCGCCCTGCGGAGAGGGTCCGCGGCGACAGAGGCGACCGGGCCAGGGCCCACGGCCCCTGCCCCTGCCCCAGAGGAAAGGCCGGACGGGCGGGGCGGGGCGCGGCCCTCACCACTCGGCGATGCTCCTGTGGGCTCGGACCACGGACGTCTCGATGTCGATGGGGTGGTAGCGCATGCCCCTCAGCTCCAGCGTCTCATCCAGGGACCCGACCACGTACAGCGCATCATGTCGCTCTGTGAACACGGTGCACCCCCTCAGAAGGGCACCCGGGCAACCCCGGGCTCCTTCCGCATAGCCACGTCAGCCCTGAACGGCGCTCTGTGGGACGGGGGCTCGCTGTCCAAGCAGCACGTGACAACTGAGCCCCCTGCGGGGGAGCCGTGCAGAGGCCCGAGGGCGGCGGCGTCCCCTCAGTTCCTTGGGAGGGCGCCTCTGCAGCCAGGGACACCTCAGCAGAGTCACGTCAGTGAGTGAACACAGATCCTGAAACGATCTGTACCATCTCTGGAAAGAAAACCGCATCTGTAGGGACACCAGAAGTTCTGACTCGATCTGGTCAACCTGCCGTGGCCTAAGGGGCTCTGCAGCGTTCAAGCTGATGCAAGGGGAGGGCCCGATGGGCTGATCACCAACACCCTCATATCCTCAGCGGAGGCCGAGGGTCCAAGGCCAGCGAGGGACAGCCACAGTGGAGAGACAGGGCTCTTCAGAGAAGACTGCTATCAGAGCGTGACTTTGGTGCCCACGCCTGAAGACGCACGCTCACGGCGCAGGGCGAGGGGAGTCGGCAGGGTCCCTGAGCTGCTGGGGCATGACCGGCAGACTCTGGGGCCACAGCAGCAGACCTCCTGCTCGGTGTGCACACACCCCAGGACACACGCGGCCCGCGTGCAGGGGGCTAAAGGTAACCCTCACCTCCGCTGGCATCAGTGAGCTCTGTTCTTCGAAGGAAACCGAGGTAGCCAGTCCTTGCCCAGATGGTCTGCGTGTCTCCAAAACTCAGCCGGGCACTGAAGTGGTCGGCATGGAGCGCCTCCTCCCCGTAGACGCTGTAGTAGCCGGTGGCGTTGTGGGGGCTGCTCACCCAGATCTGGTGGGGCCCAGGGGACAAGAATGTCGGTGCCTCACAAGCGCTGCGCACAGGCTCTACCATGAGACGCCACTGGCCAAAAATGTTTACAAAACGCGGAACAAAGGCGGGGAGGAGGGAGCTGTTTTCAGTGTCTCTCGTCCCCTGGCTCAAATTAAACTTCAGGCACAGAAAGCAAACAAGCAACTTTTCTCTCCGAGCAGAGCGCCCCCTCTTTCGCGCTGGGAGTCAGCAGGGGGGGGGGGTGTGTGTCTCTGCAACGCGGATGACAGAGGCGCCTCCCCACAGCTCGCATCAAACTACTGTTGACGGTGAGAAAGACCGTCAGGGACAGGTGACGGGGCCGAGCTCGGGCTCACAGGGCTGAGCGGGCTCGGCCACTATACTTCCCCTGCAGACTTGCTAAGTCCGCACACACCCGTGCGCCCTTGTCGCCCACACCCGTGCTAGCAGTACCCAGAGTGCTGTGGGGTCCCCTAGGGCGTCCTTCCACACACTGGGCTCATCCAGGACCCTCAGTCTGCACCCTAGACTGAGCATCTGGCTCTAGACACAGGCGGCATCTGAAAGATGAGGTGGGTTCCCCGCCTGACGCAGACCCTCCGTGACCATCTCGGGGGCAGTCTGTTGCCCTAACAGGCCTGGGTCCAGCTGTCCAGCTAGAGGGATGGCGGAGGGGACGCCCCACACCCACCCCTGCACACCGAGCGATCCCTGGGAGGCCCTGTGTAAATATTCCTGAACCCCATCCGCCAGGACCACAAGGGTCCTTGTGCCCTCCTGGTGCCAGGACACTGGTTCCCCAGCACCCCTGCGGGCCTGAACCCCATCAAAAAGGACCAAGTCAGGCCTCTAGTGGGCCCCCAGGGGACAGTTCCCCCTGCCCCGAGTTACTCTAGACCCACCTCCATGCGCTCATGCAAAGCCTGCATCCTCAGGCTGTCGAGGACCCTCCCTCCCAGCCTCCCTCCGGGACTGCTTTTCAAGGGGAGCTGCAGTTTCTGGGCGGGTCCTCAGGCCCCTGGGCCTACAGAACTCAAGGTTTCCCTTTGCTGGAGGGCAACCGTGGGGTGGGCTTCATCCTGTGGGACCCCAAATCCTCGGCTGAGAATTCCAGACTCTGGGAGGGAGCAGGACGAGGGGAAGGGGCAGCTGCTGAGGCCTTGGGGGCTCCGGTCCCCTCGCCTTACCTCTCCCAGGTGTGAATCTCCAAGGGGTCCCTTGGTCTCAGTGTGCGCGATAATGACCTTCACCCCAGGGAGGATCTGGAAAGAGAGCGTCGTGCACGTGTGAATGATTAGGAGGGTTAGAAGCCAATCTAAACCTGACCTTGAATTTTAACAGAAATAAGAGACTTTCTTTAAGTAGGTTTCATGCCCAGCGCAGAGCCCAACACAAGGCTTGAAATCATGACTCTGAGATCAAGACCTGAGCTGAGATCAAGACTTGGATACGTTAATGGACTGAGCCACCCAGGTGCCCCCAGAAGAGACTTTTTAATAGATAAAATAAATAGTGGATCTTAGCAAAGTTATCCCCATTCCTAAGAACAGACCCTACTTCGGATGTCAAGGGGGTGAGGAGGGCTTGTGTCCGCAAGCGTCTGCCGTACCCGGGGTCTTTCAGTAAGGACACAAGAGGACAGCCTGCCCCTTGTAGGGCTCCCGTGTGGGGTGCCGTCCACGCACCACGCCTGCCTGCAAGGGCTCTGTGTGTTGGCCCCATGAGCCCCAGTCCCGCACCGGGAAGCCAGCTAACTGTGAGGGCGCGGCTGGCTCAGGGGCCATGGAGAACATTCCAGGGGAGGTGCCTCAGCTCAGGGAACCCCGTGCCTGGGCCCTGGTCAGATCATCCAGAAACCTGTTCTGTCTCACGCGTGAAACAGGTCAGTGGGGACCTCCAGGCAGGTGGGAAGGGTCAAGGGGTCGCAGGAAGGTGTGGATGCAGGCAGGCCCTGCTGCCCATGGTCACCCACCCTTCCACCTGTCCCCCAGCCCAGCTCCAGCCACACTTTCGCTCCGGAACCTTTGCAACAGCTGAGCCTTTTGCCCGTCTCCATGGCTGGCCCTCCTCAGAAGCCTGACCATTCGCCCTCCACACCCACCCCCTCCACAGACCCACGGGCTGGCCCTGCCTCCCTAGGGGCAGCAGTGACCATCGGGGTGTGTGAGCAGAGCTGGGGCGGCCCTTCCAGGCTGCACAGGCCATGCCAATCTCCATCTCTCGCCGCTGGGATGGCGCGGGCACGGGGCAGGCCGCTCCCTGCGCTCTCAAGCCTACCACGGAGGTGCCACAGGAGCCGGGGGAAGCCCTGACTGGGGGCTGTCCGTTCCTGGCCACGCTGGGCGCAGCCCCACCCTCAACCCTGCCGTCCCCTAGTGCCCAGAGGCTTAGTCAGCACCCAGGCCATATCCCCCGTCTTCATCAGTCTGCCTGACAGGGCCATGTGGGTGTTCTTTCCCTCAAACTTTCCCTGACTCTGAGGATGCCCGCTCTCCAGATACCCCAGAAGGCATCAGGCCCTGGCCCAACAGGCCCATGGCCTCAAGCCCCACAGTGGGAGACCCTTCTGGGCATCTGCACCCGAAGCCCTCCCGTTCTGGGCGTTAACTCAGAGGTGTCCTCATGTGTGCTGGCGGTGAGGAGACGAGCAGTCTGCACCAGCCCAGCCCCAACCACGGTCGACCTGTGTCCTTCAGGACATTTTAGCCCTTGGCACCCACCAGGGGCTCATATAAGAAAGGACCTGGGTGTACGTCCCAGCTTCTGCTACCTTTCCAGACTCCGTCAATGGCAGACTGTGCGGAGAACCCCGTTCTACCAAACGTACCCTAAAAATGAACAAGGGAGATGTAATCAGAAACTGTACCGATCAGTCTGTAGACAACATCACGCCTGCAGGCTTTTGCCCATGACCTTGCTGTGGCCTCGGGGCAGGGACCACCAGCTCCAGGTGCACGAGCCCCAGCTGCCTGGCTTGCGTGCCGCCACCGGGGCAGTGGCTCGCTCTGGGTTTCTCTGGGGCCCTCCCTGGCCCAGCTGGCCCCACCCGAGGAAGCCCCCCCACTGTTTACTTCAAGCTGCAGCGTGGCCCCGGGTGAGGGTCCAGAGCCAGGACCAAGCCTCAGAGCTGGGAGGGACCCAGACCCACAGGTAGATACCGTGGCCCCCCTGTGCCCATTTACTGGTGTGAAAACTAAGTCCTGTCTTAAAATGTGTCCTGTGGAAAACATCGTGGCCTTGGCTGGTTTACCTGTTTCCTGTCCCACAAGAAGACACAAGCCAAGGGCTCGTACCTGACATCGCCCCTCCTGGCCGTGGGAGCGACAGCGACGATGACGCGGCCCGAGCTGTGCTGACACAGGGAACAGGAAGCCCAGGCTCCCCCACGGGACCCGGCCAGCCAGCGCCGACACCAGGGCCCCCCCAGCCTGCAGAACGCCGCCTACGGGCGTGGCGGGCCCTCACCTGTCATGGCGCAGAGCCCTCATGTCCACGTAGACGGTGGTGGGGTCCGGGCCGGCCGTGCCCTGGAAGAGAGAGCAGCAGAGCATCTCCCATCATCTCGTTTTCAGGAGCACATCTGCAGCTACACGGGCACAGCTGTGTGACAGCTCCTCCTGGGCCCTCAGGGGACGCCCAGGGAGGCAGCAGGTTGGCTCAAGGCACTGAGCGTGCCCAGGGGCACGGATGCCTTCTGTCCAAACATCTATGTGGCCTGCCAGCACCGAGAGACTTGTCCAATAACACTGCATGGAAATCTCAAATCCTACGATTTTATGTGTCTGTTCTAACAGCTTTCTGTTCCTGCTGGTCCCTATTCTCTGTGCCTGGTGAAAACACCACCGTAGGTTCTGGAAGGCTTTTCACCAGCCGTCAGATGGGGCCTGGCCTCTTGCCAGCCAACTGCGTGCTCCTGAGGGCTGAGCACGGCAGTGGCCCTCCCAGGGACCAGACCGAAGGACATCTCCCCGTCTCTCATCAGACACTCGGCACAGGCCCTGCCGAGGATGCTGTACGTCCCATGGAATCGATACGGAACATGGAGTCAAGTGGACACCGCTCAGCATCACTGTCTGAAGATGCCAGCTAGAATAACCTAGGTCTGCCCCGGAGTTAAAACAAAAATGCTGTTTTGGAGACCAAACAGCGCCCTTCCTCCGGAGGTAACTCCAGGGCTCTTAGACTGTTAAATTCTTTGGAAAATAGCTTTGCTCTTGTATTTGGCTTCAAGGGACCTTTTATAACGTGTCAATAATATCCACTGTGAGCAAAGTCAGACAGCAAAAGAAACACGTATTTGTCTGGAATTCACAAGAAGGTCACATGAACTCATGGGGGAAGCACAGAGGTGCCTTGAGGTTGAGGTCAAGGTCATACCTGCTCAGCCAGCTTTCCCAGCCTGTTGGGCTGACAGAGGCAAAGAAGGCCAGCAGAGCGAGACAGGGAGGAGACAGCCACAGGAAACACAAGCAGAAAGCAACAGGCCACGTGAGAAACACACGGGAAGAGAAAGCAAAACACGTCACTGCATCTCAGAGCACAAACATGAACGACCCGTTAAGACTTTCGCAGTCATACTGGCGCCCACACGCCGACCACAGAACAGACGCCTTCAAGTGTCGAGTAACCGCTAGCAGACGGCAAGGTCTTCCTGGCAGCCGCTAACGATGCATCAGCAGCCTGGGACTCAGTTGTACTTTCTACGCCAGAGAGGGCCATTAGGAGGGGACCCTGGCGCACTTTCTGGGGCACAGCAAGGGTCTGTGGCTTGGAGAGGACAGCAGCAGAAACGCCAGGAAAACAGGACAGTCTCTGCATGTGAGACCCGCCCGGTGCCTGGCAGGTGTGCTGTGGGCCAAGGCCCAGGGCCGAGCAGAGGCTCCGGAGGCCACCAACAGCCCGGGGCCTGGGCCCACTCTGGCCCGTGATGCCTCTTCTGCCCTGTGGTTCCCGAACCACTTCGTGGAGTAAGGCGTTCGGTATGTTTTTAGAAAGAAGGGAAATGGAGATGCTAGCACCAGAGCTGGCGAACAGCCGGTCATCTGAAGAAGCGGTAAACAGCCCTGTGGTGAGCTACTGAATTTCTGAAACTCTGTGTTTCCTTTTAATACGTAAAATACCTTCATGTTTCAAAAATTGATTTGGGGCGATACAAATCACCACATTAGTTAATGTTTCAATTTAAAATCGCTGTCTTAATACGTTTATCTTGCTTTAAAAAATTAGCTATATACTGTATCCTTTGAGATTTTTCCCGGTAAGTTAGTAGTCACTGTTCAGGAACAACTCGTGTTGTTTCCAAGTTCATCCTTTGTGCATCAAGGAGACCAGAACATCTTTTAAGACACAACCTCCTGGCTCGCAGGGCCTACCAGTCACGTGTAGGCGAAACACCAAGCGCTCAGAGGGCAAGCAGGCAGGACGGCGCACGCACGGAGGGCGAGGACGTCAGGAGGCCCGGTGCAGGCCTTACCTGGAGGCAGATGGCCACGTTGACCCTGCACCCAAACGTGGTGCTCACGGCGCGCGCCGGCAGCCCCAGGTCCTTGAACAGCTTGGAGAAGGACTGTGTGAGCGCGATCCGGGGCCGCTCCTCAGCCACCACCATGCAGGTCCGGACGCAGGACAGGTTCACCCCCTTCGTCTGCAGGCAGACGGGCGGGCCGGTGGCAGGGGCGGCGGAGGGCTGGGGAGGCCAGTCCCAGAGACCCAGGGCAACCAAGAGGCAGACCTCGCCTCCCCAGCTGGTCCCGGTTCCTCAGGGTCCTCACTCTGGGTGCACTGGAGGGTGCCAACCCCGGGGTGCCCACCCCACACCCACTCCTGGCATCCAGGCAGCTCCCGCCCCTACACACCGCTCTGGCTCAACCCCAGGTCCCAGGGGACCCTGAGGTGTGCTGCTCAGAGCTAGTATGGAGCCTCCCCCCCAGCCCAGCACCCCTGCCTGGGTCTCACACCCTCCTTTGCTGTGTGGGGTGTGTGGATGAAGGGAGCGGCCTCTAGGGCTGGGGCCAGTGCAGTTCAACTCCCAGAAGGGGTTTCTGTTTCCACAAGCGGCTTGAGCAGATCCTGGGAGTCTATTTTAAAGGTCCCCGGGGCCCAGTTTAGAACCACCGCAGGAGCCCCTGGTTTGGGCACTTGGAGATGAAGGGAAGCAGGGTGCTGGGCAGGCCTCGGAGGCAGGCAGGGCTGGGCACTCACCCTGAGGACGCCGGTCTGTGCGCCCAGGCCCTTGGTGCACATTTCCATCACTGAGTAGGAGCAGAAGGTGACGCGGGCCTTGTACTGGCTGACGGCTGACAGCCACAGGGACACGTTGCTCTCTAGCTCCAGCGGGGGCACCAGGACCGACTGGTGACCGGAGTAGACGCTGTGAGAGAGGGCACGGGGCGGGGGGGGGGGGGTCAGGCCGGCCGCTGCAGCAGCTGCGTGTTAGTCCGCGGCCCGAGCGCCTCGGCGGTGCCCTGTCCGCCTGCGCCAGGAGGGCCTGGGGCGCCCACCTCTGTCTCTCCGTCTCCCCGTCTCCCAGGACACTTCTTTTCTAGCCAGAACAGGACACAACTCTGCCCTAATGTCAAGTGGGAGTTTCGAGAGAAAGTACTGTGGGGAGCGGGGGTGACATAGAGGGTCTAGTCTGCCTCCAAGCACCTCAGAAGGATCCAGGGTCACAGTTTGGGTCAGGGTCTGCCAGCTGGAGACTCTGACTTGTCTTCTTCCAAAGATCTGTCACGACTTCCTAGTATCTGATGAAATTAAGTCGTTTCCTCCCCATTACTAGTAATGGGTACTGTTTATATTTAATGAAAACTGTCCTTTTATTCTAACTCAATTTCAGACTCATCCTCTGAACCTTCTCACTCCCACACAACCCCCTTCACACGTGTACCTTAGGCTCCCTGGGCATCAGAAACGAACGTCCCGGCTCCAAAGACCGACACCAGCAAGTCCAGCCCTGCAGGCGAGCGTGGCACCCGCACACTCACCCGCACACCACCCGCA
>PISW01015783.1:0-15546 GCA_004023785.1 Mungos mungo
GTTTAGAAGTCAAGATACTTGTAAATGTAATTTTGAACTTCTGTATGGGTATGGAGGTTAGCTAACTGGACCACATTAAAACGCTCAAGAATTACAGATTTGATCTGGGGATTTGAGAGTTTCCTGTCTCACATTCAAGTCCTTCATCCATTTTGAGTTTATTTTTGTGTATGGTGTAAGAGAGTGGTCTAGTGTCATTTTTCGGTATGTTGCTGTCCATATTGTTCTCCCAGAACCACCTGCTAAAAAGGCAGTCTTTTTTCCGTTGGATCCTCTTTCCTCCTTTGTCAAAGATTATTTGGTCATACATTTGTGGGCGCAGTTCAGGGTTCTCTATTCTATTCCATTGGTCTCTGTGTCTGTTTTTGTGCCAATAGCATACTGTCTTGATGATGACAGCTTTGTAGTCGAGGCTAAAGTCTGGGATTGTGATGCGTACCGTTTAGGTTTTCTTCTTCAATAATACTTTGGCTCTTTGGGTTTTTTTGTGGTTCCATACACATTTTAGGATATTTTGTTCTAGCTTTGAGAAGAATTATGGTACAATTTTGGTTCAGATTGCATGGAATGTGTAGATTGCTTTGGGTAAAAATGACATTTCAATGATTATTCTTCGGATCCATGAGCATGGAATGTTTTTCCATTTCTTTGTGTCGTCTTCAATTTCATTCATAAGTGTTCTCTAATTTTAATCGTATAAGTCTTTTACATCATTTGTTAGGTATATTCCTAGATATTTTAAGGTTTCTCATGAAATTGTGAATAGGATCAGTTTCTTGATTTCTCAACCGCAGCAATTCCCTACTCGGCACGTCCCCAAAGGCAAGGGAATCAAAAACCAAAATAAACTACTGGACCTCATCAAGATAAAAAGGTTCTGCACTGCAAAGGAAACAGTCAAGAAAACTAATAGGCAACTGACAGGATGGGAAAAGATAGTGGCAAATGACATATTGGATAAAGAGCTAGTATCCCAAATCTACAGGGAACTCACCAAACTCCACACCCAAAAAATGAATAATCCAGTGATGAAATGGGCAGAAGACATGAATAGACACTTCTCCAAAGAGGACATTCAGATGGCCTACAGGCACATGAAATGATGCTCAGCATCACACATCATCAGGGAAATACAAATCAAAACCACACTGAGATACTACCTCATGCCAGTCAGAGTGGCTAAAATGAGCAAATCAAAAGACTATAGATGCTGGCAAGGATGTGGAGAAAAGGGCACCCTCCTACGCTGTTGGTGGGAATTGAAACTGGTACAGCTGCTCTGGAAATCAGTGTGGAGGTTCCTCAAAAAACTATCCATAGAACTCCCTTATGACCCAGCAATAGCACTGCTGGAGATCTACCCAAGGGATACAGAAGTGCTGATGCATAGGAGCACATGTACCCCAATGTTCATAGCTGCACTGTCAACAATAGCCAAATCATGGGAAGAGCCATCAACTGATGAATGGATCAAGAAGATGTGGTGTATATACACAATGGAGTATTACATGGCAATGAGAAAGAATGAAATCTGGCCATTTGTAGAAAAGTGGATGGACCTCGAGGGTGTCATGATAAGCGACATAAGTCAGGTGGAGAAGGGCAGATACCATGTGTTTTCACTCATAGGTCTAACAGGAGAAACCTAACAGGGGACCATGGGAAGGGGAAAGAGGAAAAAGAGTTAAGGAGAGGGAGCAAGACAAATTATGAGAGACTCTTGAATACTAAATACGAACCGAGGGTGAAGCAGGAGTGGTAAAGGGGGAGGTAGTTGATAGTCATTAGGAGGGCACTTGTGGGGAAGAGCACTGGGAGTTATATGGAAACCAACTTGACACTAAACTATATTAAAATAATTGCAAATTTGGATCACGAGTGGAAATTTTAGATATTATTTGACTAAGACTTCCTTAACATTCTCTGCAGCTTGACTAAACTTAAAACATGTTTCTTCCTGACTGCAGGCCCCTCCTGTCCTGTCATTTGTCATCAGTTTTATAACCCAGGATGTCTTCCTTAAAGACCCCGGTGCCATCCCTTTGAAATATGCACTTCAATAAAGTTAGAGCCTTTTTTCCCAGCTTCCTTCTATAGGAGGGTAGGCACTTCAATTCAATAAGCAGCACTTAGCAAACACAGATAGGCTAGTCACACAAATCAACCCCCGCCCTCCCCCCAATCTTCCAACCCTTATACATGAGCTCACCCAGCTTTGAAAAACCTCCTGCTTTTGTTCTGTGGAGTTCAGGTGAATCTCTCTCCCTTATTGCAATAGTCTTGAATAAAGTCTTCTACCTGTTTATGTCAAATGCACTTTTATTTGGACACAGAATATGTGTCTAGACTTCCTAACAAATTTCTATCAATGTATTATTTGATGAAATTGCCCAGTGTCTTCCTTGTTTAAGCAAATTATATTGCCTCTTGCAGAGAACTTCGACTGGACAAAAAGCAAAACCCACTTTATTGATGCATCAGTTTAATTTGGAACAGAATAGATGAAGCAGCATGGTACAGAGACTGTGCCTTATACTCAAAATGCGTGAGTTCACTCAGAAATAAGGGTAGTGAAGATGAATAGAGACTAACCTGGTGGAGAGAACATCAGGAGAATTGAGATGAATGTCAGAGAAGGAATCTTTTTTTTAAGTTTATTTTACTTATTTTGAAAGAGACAGAGCGAGCGCGCCCAGGAGGTGCAGAAGAGTGGGAAAGAGAAAGAGAACCCCAAGCAAACTCCTCACTGTCACCATGTAGCCTGATGTGGGGCACCAACTCATGAACTCTGAGATCATGACTTAAGCCGAAATCAAGAGTTGGTCCTAACTGACTGAGCCACGCAGGCATCCCAGAAAGCGAAAACATCTTTACTTTTTTATACTTGAATCGAAAATTGAGTAAGAAAGGGGAAGAAAATTTTAGGCAGAGAGAATCAAGTATGTTGGTCCAGAGACTGAAAGAATACAGTCTGTTTAAAGAAAAATAAGAGGGGTGCCTTGGTGGCTCAGTCTGTTTAGAGTTCAACTTTCGTTCAGGTCACAGTCTCATGGTTTATGGGTTTAAGCCCTGTGTCGGGCTCTGTGCTGATTGTTCAGAGCCTAAAGCCTGTCCAGATTCTGTGTCTCCTTCCCCCCCCCACCTGCCCCTCCCCTGCTCTGCCCTGTCTTCTCTATCTCAAAAATAAACATTAAAGTTTTTAAATAAAGAAATATATGATAGCCAATATGTCTATGCAAATGGTTCTCATACTTAGTGTGCAACAGAATCACCTGGAGGGCTTGTTCAAATACAGATGGCTGGATTCTGATATAGCTGATCTGGAGAGGGTATGAAATTCGCATTTGTAAGTTCCCTGGTGAAGCTAATGGTGCTGATCCAGGAACCAGTAAATGAACTGCAAAAGGATACATGAGACTAACTGGAGGATTTTATAGACCATGGCAAGGGTTTCAAATTTTTTTCTAGGAGTAACAGAAAGTGACTAGAAGATTTTAAGCAGGGAAGTCACAAGTTTTGGGCCATACCTAAAAACTCAATCTGGCTGCCATGTGCACAGGGAGAAAGTGAATATTGAGGACCCATTTAAAACTCTCTTGCAAGAGCAATAATAAGATGTGACTATGAGTTGTTTTTGAAGAGTGGCAAAAGCAAATCATATACTAAAACAGTGCTATACAGATCACTTAATTGCTTTGATATGAAGAGGAAAAAACAAGGACCTAAAATGACAAAATTTGGGTGACCTGGAAGGGAGTCGTAGGTCTTTCACTTGAAAATCTGAACAGCTATATTTTCTGTGCTCGTTGCCAGATGCTAGTGAATTTTTACAGTGGAAACAAGAAGAGAGTTAGTAGTATGTTTGCTGGTATGCAGTTAAAGCACCTTACCCAAATGGACCAGCATTGGAATCTTTCCGAGTTCTTCAGCTAGCTCCTCTTCTAGGAAGGACAGGAATAGCCGCAGTGTTGATCACGGTGGTCATTCCATTGGGCAATGCCTTCAAAATCCAGTGAACAGAGGAATGTGTGGGGCCCCGGTAAAACTTGCCATGAAATAAGGGGTTGGACCATTGACTTTAGAACTCTGAGTACAATAGGAGCAGCAGCCAGAAGTGTCATTTTTAATTCATGCTTTATCTATCTATACCAAGGTTTTAATGTTTTAAAATGAAACTCTTAAAAAGAATAATACACATGGGAATATGTATGTTACCTTATTGTATCAAACTCTGCACTCTTTTTCTAATAAATATCTCTGAATTTCTGTTTCCAGAGTAGTTAAGATTTTCAATGGGGACCTCCCTGCTGCCCCCAGGGAGGCATGAGTAAGTGAATGCCCCCATTCTTCATCTCTTGCCCTTGAAGTATCTCATTCCTAGGTCCAGCATTGGGTTTGTAATTCAAAGAATGTTGCTGACCATTTCACCTACTTCGGAATTGCCTTTACACTTTTCTCAAGGGGTACCTGTGGGCGCCTGAGTGGCTCAGTTGGTTGAGCCTCCTACTTCAGCTCAGGTCATGATCTCATGTTCCTGGGTTTGAGCCCTGCTTCAGGCTCTGTGCTGACAGCTCGAATCCTGGAGCCTGCTTCCGATTCTGTGTCTCCCTCTTTCTCTGCCCCTCCCTGCTCATGCTCTGTCTCTCTCTGCCTCAAAACAAAAAGGGGGCGGGGGAGAGGCACCTGGGTGGCTCATTCAGTTAAACAACCAACTCTTCATTTTGTCTCAGGTCATGAACTCAGTTTGAGAGTTCATGTGAACAGTGTCGAGCTCTGTCTTGGGCTCTGAGCTGATGGTGCAGAGCCGACTTGAGATTCTCCCTCTTTCCCTCTGTTTCTCCTCCTTTCCCCTTTCAAAATAGGCACTTGTGGGGAAGAGCACTGGGTGTTGTATGGAAACCAACTTGACAATAAACTATTTAAAAAAAAGAAAAAAAATAAGTAATGAACTTGGAAAAAAATAACATGTTCTCAAATACATTTTATTAGTAATAATCTATCCCACATTGAGTTCCTTGTGAAGCAGACTTTGAGACAATGATTAGCATGCAGGATATTTACTGAATAATGTTCCTGGAATCAATACCTGTGGAAGGGCATGTGTGTAGTAATGAATTTGCCTCACCTAAAGAGAAATGGCCTTTGTCCCAGTTCCTGGGAGGTAACCCTTAAACACTTGAAAATTCCCTAGAGATCATAGTGATTGATTATCTTGGAAGACCCCAAGAACCATACCCGATAGTTTATGCTAATGAAATGACTTTGGAAGGGGACTGGCCATGCCAAGAAGACCAGCCAAGTGGTTAAAGGGTTGGAGCATTGGGAAAAGTGATATCAGCCCAATGTTGGGAGGGGGGCTGGAAATTGAATTCAGTCAGATAGGCCATAACTCAACTTATCATGTCTATATAATGAAGCCTCAATTAAAATTCTGGACACTGGAGCTCAGGTGAGCTACTGATTGGCAATGGTCTTTGAGTATTGTCACACGTATTGTCACTAGGAAGCAGTAATAAGTCTGGACTCCAAGGGTAGAGGAGAACAAGAAGCTTCCCATATGAGAACTTCCAGATCTTGTCCTTCCTTAGGCCAACTCTAATTCGTATCTCTTTGCTATAAACAAACTGCAATCATAAGTATATGCTTCTTGAGTTCTGTGAGTCATTTTTGGTGCACTGTTGAATCTGACATAGTTTTCTCAGTTTCAGTTGTTCTACCAATGTGAAAATGTCCTCTCACATTCTTATCGAATATGAAAAAGTTTCCAAATATGTATCCAGCTGGTCTGATGTGAGAGGGGACCTAAGGACTCCTAGAAGTGCATCTGGTGTCAGAGATGAGGGTGGTTTTGTGGTCAGCAAATTCTCTGCAGCAAGGAAGGACACTAGAAACAGTGGAGCCAAACTGAATCTCATCAGATCTCTGAAAACCAGCAGGGAGTTCTGGAGCTAAGATGATCTCTTAGAGTTGTGAGGAATTGGTGCAAAAAGAACAAATGTATACACCCCACATCTAAAGAGTCATCGGATGTTGGCTGCCCCAAGTAGGAGGCATGACCTTGCTGATGCAGAACCCTATGGAGAGGTTGATTGCTGAGAGCTCAGTAACACCCAACACTGGAAACAACGTGCCCCTTATTCCTGACATAGGACCCGTTTTTTAAATTGTGGTAAAATAACAAAAAAATACTACCAGTTTCACCAGTTTTAAGTGCCCAGGACAGTGGCAGTAAGTACATTCACACTGTTGAACAGTCATCACCACCATCCTTCTCTAGAACTTTGCTATCTCCCTAAACTAAAATTCTGTCCCTATTAAGCACTAACTCGCCCTCTCCCTTCCCCAGACCCTAGCTCCCAGCATTCTTCTTTCTGTCTCTATGAATTCAACTACTTTATGCACCTTATATAACTGGAAGTATACAATATTTGTCATTTTGTGTCTGCTTACGGAATAGGATTGGGGAGAAATCAGACGGAATGGGAAAAAGAACTCTCAGGAAAATTGGGAATCACCTCTGCTCTAGTAGTTCCTCTTCCATCTATCTACTCCTTGAAAACCATACATCTCAGTTTTTCTAGGGAAGTCTCAGGAAACTTGATGATCGTTTATGCAAACTCTTTATTAATAATGTCCCATTTCAATTTCGAAAGGAAATTAAATAGTCACCTTACTCGCTTAAAAAACTGACCAAGGTCGTTAAGCTGCCCAAATGTACTGGATGTCTTGGTACTTAAGGTTTAGATCATTCCAACAATTGACAGGTGGAGTGGGGAGGAGGAATCATAGGAAAAGTATAGAAACAATAAATAACAGAGAGCTATGAGTATTTTGGAATGATAGAAACAAGACCGCTCATGACTGAGGGTCCTGGGTAATGCAAAAGGAAAGTGAGAGGGATATATGGATGTATGCATAACCCTGCAGGGGCTATCTATGATCTAAATGGGGAGCCTAAAATAAAATCCCATTTCTAGAACTGTGCTAAGAGGAAAAATTGTGTAAGCAAAAAGGAGAGATCCATACAGATACCTATACCATGTGACTGCACATTCAGACTGTCTTGTTGTGCATGTTTGATTTGCTGCGTTTTCCAGTTCAGTGAACCAAAAGGGATAAGAAAGATGCTGAGTGAGATTAGTCTGTCCTGCTGATAATCCCCCACAGTGCTCTCTTGATGTCCTTGTTTCTCAGGCTGTAGATGAAGGGGTTCAGCATTGGGGTGACCACAGTGTACATCACCGAAGCCACTGCACTCTTCCTAGGGGAGGTGGAGACAGATGAACTGAAATACACCCCAAGACCTGTTCCATAAAACAAGCAAACAACTGACAGGTGAGAGCCACAGGTAGAGAAGGCTTTGTACTTCCCACCTCTTGATGGGACTCTCAGAATGGAGGAAACAATTCGAGTATAAGAGCAAAGGATCCCTGAGAGTGGAATGCTACCAAAAATGGCTCCCATGAAATATATTAGTATGGTGTCGATGGAGGTATCAGAACAGGCAGTGAGGAGAAGTTGAGGTGCATCACAAAAGAAATGATGAATTTCCACATTTGTGCAGAAGGTAAGTTGTGACACCATCAAAAGGTGAATCTGAGAGTCCAAAAGGCTGCTGAAAAATGACACCAGGACCAACACGCCACAGAAGCATGGGTTCATGATGACTGGGTAGTGCAGGGGGTGACAAATGGCCACAAACCGGTCATATGCCATCACAGCCAGGAGTACACTGTCCAAACATCCAAATATTAAAAAAAAGGACATCTGAGCTAGGCAGCCTGCATAGGTGATGGATCTACTGTGTGTTTGAATGTTCACCAGCATCTTGGGGATTGTAGTGGTGCTAAAACCAGTATAAGCCAGGGACAGGTTGGAGAGGAAGAAGTACATGGGTGTGTGGAGGTGGGGGTCAGAGCTGACAGCCAGAATGAGGAGCAGATTCCCGAGCACAGTGACCAGGTACATGGAGAGGAACAGCCCAAAGAGAAGGGGCTGTAGTTCCGGGTCATCTGAGAGTCCCATGAGGAAGAATTCTGACACACCAGTAAGATTCTGTGGTTCCATGATGATGGGACACCTCTCAAAAAAGAAGAGAGTGTTGAATAAACAAAACAAGTATAGAGACATCCAGCTAAGTGTGCCTATTTTGATTCCAGAAATTCACAAGTGAAGGATTCACACTTGAGGATTATACCTCTTTACCTACAGTAAGATCTTCAATTGTAAACTCTTCTTAGAACTCTTTCCTTCTTGGTGTCGGGGCTATGTACCACTTTCTACATATACCCACCACAAAGACATTGAGCCATAGAATGTTAGAGAAGCATATAAATATATATATAAATATTTAGGGATGCCGGGGTTGCTCAGTTGGTTAAGCATCTGACTCGATTTCAGCTCAGGTCATGATCTCATGGTTTGTGGCGTCAAGCCCCATATCAGACTCTGCACTGACAGCGTGGACCTCTCTGGGATTCTTTCTCTCCATCTCTCTCTCTGCCCCTCTCTTGCTTTCACTTTCTGTGTCTCTCTAGAAGAAATAAATAAACTTTAAAGAAAGGGAGATATTTAGTTATATTTGCTTCAGAACTCATATTTGTTACCAGAATGAGTTGAGTTTTCTTGCTATCCCTGCAGGACCCCATTTCACACTGCACTTCAGCTGTGCAAAGGCAAATACTGTCATGAAAGTTGCAGGTTTAAATTCCTTTCAGTGTTCCCATAACACTAGTACTGAGGTATTCATAAACAGTTTTCTTAAGAACTTAATACTATAATAATACTCACATTGTTTCCTTCGTTCTCATTTAGCACAATAATGTGTTTGAAGTGTCTCTGTGAAGTTCATACAACTGTTTCAAGCACTTCGAATGATGCATGAGTGTTATGGATGAGTGTTATGGATGAGTGTTATTTTACTTTTCCATTTCTTATTACAATATTCCTAATAAAATTCTTGTGCCCACATCCATTTTATACAAGTGAGAATTTCTTTAATATTTAGGCATGAAATAGTATAGAATTGTAAAAACATGAACAAATTTACTACTAATTACAACATTTATTTTCCTAATAGAAAAGGTAAACAAAAACACCTTCATGCTTTTATTGTCAAGGCATAGAATTGGAAACAACCCTGAAGTCTGTGTTGCAATGGTCTTTCACAATAGATCCCCATGGAAATTCCTATTTTATATACGGAGTAATCTTTCCATATCACTGATTTACAAAATAAGCTGCAAAATGCATTACTCTTCATAGAAAATCCTATGGTCTATAATATTCATGTAGTAAATGGCCCTGTAAACCACTTTAGGTCCCGTTCCCTAATTCACAGTTGAACTCACAAAAAAATCAAGAGAAGGGGTCATGGCCCTGTTTCTGCTTGCCCATCTGGGACAAAGGCATTTGAGTGCACAGAGCCTTGGGTTGGGAATCAGGCCTTAGAGTCTCACATCTGTCATGTAATTTGCAATGTCTCAATCTCTAGTGCTGGTGTCCCTCTAGGTATCACCTAGAAATGGGGAGACCAGCATCCATTTCAAGACATGTGTGGCACCAAACAGAGGTTTGCACTGGAAGGAAAAGAAGCACCTAGAGAAGCATTGAAACCATGTTGTCTATGCTCTATTTCTGAGAACCAAGGAAGGGTCTATTCAATATTGAAGAGAGATCACTATTGTCCTTGTCACCTTCTCTGTGCCAAGCAAAGTATAGGTTCTGGGAAATCAGAAACGAATGTGATTCAGTTGTTTCCCTCCAAACACTCAGTACCTACCTGCATAAAGACAAAAAAATAAAAGTTCTCTCAGGATCTAGGAGAAACCAAAATTCCCAAACAGAGGATATTTAGTTGGATAGATGGTGCTTAGCCTTGATAATGACTGTAACAACAACAATATTAATCATACCTAAATGTTACCTTGCCCTTACTATATGCATCAACCACATATTTAGTCACATGTGTAGTGCATGCTCATCTTAATTCTTACTCAGTGCAGTTGTATGAACTAGCTCAAAGATATTAAGAACTTGTACAGCCCCATGCAGATAAAAAAAGTAGAGCAGATAAGATCCAAAATTCAGTGGAGAGTCCATGTACTGAAATTGTGTGCTCTGTGTCCCTGCACTCCAGACCGTTTAAGGAAAAGTCAAGATGTCTTTTCCAGAATTTCTCAGATATAATTTTGAAATGTTTCTTTCTTTCTTATTTATTTATTTATTTATTTAATTTTATTGAAATGTTTCTTTCTAGTTTATTTTTTGAGACAGAGACAGAGAGAGACAGATACATAGAGAGAAGCATTTAGGAGAAAGGGGCCAAGGAAGAGATAGAGGATCCAAAGCAGCTGGATGCCCAGTGTGGAGCCCGATGTGTGGTTCAGTCCCTCAATCCTGGGATCATGTCCTGAGCAAAATTAAGAGTCAGACACTCAGCCACCTGAGCCACTCAGACACCCCTGAACTCTTTATTTCCCAAGAATTAGATCTATCATCCTGACTCTATCCCCTTAGAGATCAAGAGGGCCTAAATTACAAAAATGAAGGAGGAAGTGGAGTATGAGCAGAATCTGGGAGCAGGGTAGAGAGAGCTTCTCTGAACTGTCGGGAGCTAGCTCTTTCTATGATCTCTACCTTCATCTCAGCCATCTTTTCTATAGTGGATGCATCAGGTGACACTGCTGCTCTGTGATGTCCTCTACCATGACCATGAGCAGGGGTCTCTGCCTGGAGAAACAGGAAGAAACGTGCAGGTTGGATAATTAGGACTGATGCTGTCTAGGTGCCCTGTGAATAGAGTCTCACTGCATTTGAACCTGACCTCATTCCCTGTCTACCCCAGGACCTGGTAACACTCAAGAAGCTTTTGCACAGCAAAGAAAACAATCAATAAAACTCAAAAGCAACCTACAGGATGGGGGACATTTGCAAATGACATATTTGACAAAGGGTTATTACCCAAAATATATAAAGAACTGAAAAAAGTCAACACTGAAAACAAATAATCCGTGGACAGGAGAAATGAATACATTTTTTGAAGAAGACATCTGATGGCCAACAGACACATGGGAAGATGCTCAACACCATTCATCATCAGGAAAATACAGAACAAAGCCACCATGAGATACCATCTCGCACCTGTCGGAATGGCTAAAATGAACAACACAGAAAACAACAGGTGTTGGAGAGGATACGGAGAAAGGGTGATACTCTTGCATCATTGTTGGGCATGCTAACTGGTGCGGCCACTCTGGAGAGTCGTATGGAGGTTCCCCCAAAAAGTAAAAATAGAACTACCCTATGATCCACTAACTGCAGTACTAGCTATTTACCCAAAGAATGTAAAAATGCTAATTCAAAGGGATAGTTATAGCAGTATTATCTGCAATAGCCCAAGTATAGAACCAGCCCAGTGTCCATCGATTGGTGAAAGAATGAAGAAGTTGTGGTATATGTGTATACACACACACACACACACACACACACACACATACACACACACACACTGGAATACTAGCACTGGAATTAAAAAAATGAAATCTTGCCATTTGCAACAATATGGATGAAGTTATAGTGTATTTTGCTAAGTGATATAAGTCAGTCACAGAAAGACAAATACAATAAGATTTCAATCCTATGTGGAATTTAAGAAACAAGACAAGCAAGCAAGGGGCAGAAAAAAAAAAAAAGTGTGGCAAACCAAGAAACAGACTCTTAGCTGTAGAGAACAAACTCATGGTTACCACAGGGGAGGCGGGTGGGTGAAATGTCTGATGGACATTAAGGAGAGCACTTGTCATGACAAGCCCTGGCTGATGTATGGAATTGTTGAATCACTGTATTGTACACCTGCAGCTAATATTACACCATATGTTAATTAACTGGAATGTAAACTAAAACTTAAGAAAAATGTGAGTTGGAGACAAATAAAGAAAATCAGGAAGGGAAAAACAAATGCTGTACTCCTGTCCTTAACTGTGAAATGATGATAATGCATGGTGCTGTCTTTCGGGAGTGACAATGCAGATAGAAGGTAGCAAGCTACATAGAAAACCGAGCTCAGTGTCTGGCACTTGGAGTCCCGAGGTAAAAGTTTGTAACATTGTGGTTACTGTCATCATTTCCATCATCACCATTATCATCAATTTCATGATCATTTGCAGGACTTGTGGGCCATTAAGAAGGACCCATGTGCTGCTCTGATGGTGAAGAGGCCCGTGGAAGATATAAATAGAAATCTAAATAAGAGTATAGGACTCCCACCCAAACCAATAACATTAGGTCTTTGTTGGGCTGTGTGTCAGCTGTCTCTGTATGCCAACTGTCTTGGTTGTCCTGATGAGGAGGAAGCAATGCTCTTCCAGTCCTTTCTGCATTCAGTCACTCCCACTGCACTTACTACCCCTGGGGCTGTACTCTCTCTCTCTCTGCTGGAGCAGGACTGAGAAATGCAGATCCTGCTGCCACTCCCCTACCTGGAGCTGGATGACCACAGAGGCTTTGTTTTCAGGACTGGCAGGAAGGCAGATGCAAGTATGGGTCTCCTGGAGCAGACAGTTCTGGGAGGAGGAGATGCTTGTGTGGAGCCCACTTAACTGGAACTGGCCACAAAAGGCCCGGAAAGCACAGGCTGGTTGTTTACAGTGGTTTGGCCTTGAGGGCTCAAAGCACATGGCGCATAATTAGCCAAATTGGTCCATGTTCTCCCCATCTCTAAGGACTTGTGATTATTAACGGAAGAGGAAAAGGAAAAAACATGAATGTACTGAGGTTGCAGGGGGTTGGGGAGCGGGTGTCTAGACTCTGCCTCTTCACAGGTAGAAGCTGACCTGTACTCCTCACCTCTGACTTCCAAGTTACATATCTGATTGTAACATTCAGACACATTTTTTCCCCAACTATAGAAAGTACCATACGACTTTTACATCTGCAAAGCCATTAACTTAATCATTTATTTCAGAAGAATTATGTCTTTTATACCAAGAATCTGCTAGTATTTCTACTCTCTTAGTTAAAATTTATGTCTCTTAAAAAAATAAATAAATAATAAAATTTATGTCTGAGGAGAACTATTTTTCTTTTTCCACACCTGGTTTGGGGTTTGCAATTTTATGCATTAGAGATATATGGTTTTGGTGTTTTGTTTAAATTTTTATTCTTGGGGCGCCTGGGTGCCTCATCGGTGAAGCCTCCAACTTTATCTCATCTCACGATCTGGGGTTCATGATTCATGTGTCTTCAGATTCAGTGCTTTGGATTCATTGTCTTACCCTCTGCCCTTCCCCTGCTTGTGCTCTTTCTCTCTCAAAAATAAACATAAAATTTTTTTAATATATACTTTAGTTTTAAACTTGCATCCAAGTTAGCATATAGTGCAGCAATGATTTCAGAAATAGATTCCAGTGATTCCTCACGTATATAACATCTAGTGCTCATCTTAACAAGTGTCTTCCTTAACACCCCGCACCCATTTAGCCCATGCCCCCTCCCACAACTCCTTCAGCAACCCTCTGTTTCTTCTCTGTATTTAAGGGTCTCTTATGATTTCTCCCTCCCTATCTTTATAGTCTTTTTTTCCCTTCCCTTATGTTCATTTGCTTTGTATTTTAAAGTCTTCATATGAGTGAATTCAAATGATATTTGTCTTTCTCTGACTAATTTCACTTAGCATAATGCCCTCTAGTTACATCCATGTTGTTGCAATGGCAAGATTCCATTCTTTTAGATTGTCAAGTAATATTCCATTCATCTGTTGGTGGACATTTGGGCTTGTTCCATACTTTGCCTATTGATGATAGCACTGCTATAAACATTGGGGTGCATGTGCCCTTCGAAGCAGCATACTTGTATCCCTTGGATATATACCTAGTAGTGCAATTGCTGGGTCATAGGGTACTTCTATTTTTAATTTTTTTGGGGCGCCTCCATACCGTTTTCCAGAGTGACTGCCCCAGTTTGCATTCTCCACATCCTTGCCAGCATTTGTTGTTGCCTGAGTTGTTGATGTTCCCCATTCTGACAGGTGTGAGGTGATATCTCATTGTGGTTTTACTTTGTATTTCCCTGATGATGAGAGTAACATTGAGCATTTTTTCATGTGTCTGTTAGCCATCTGGATGTCTTCTTTGGAGAAGTACCTATTCATGTCCTTTGTCTATTTTGTCACTGGATTATCTGGCTTTTTGGATGTTGAGTTTGCTAAGTTCCTTATAGATTTTGGGTACCTACCCTGTATCTGATATGTCGTTTGCAAATATATTCTCCCATTCCATCGATTGTGTTTTACTTTTGTTGATTGCTTCCTTCGTTGTTAAGCTTTTTTATTTTGACGAGGTTTCATTAGTTCATTTTTGTTTTTGTTTCCCTTGCCTTTGGAGACATATTGAGTAAGAGGTTGTTAAGGCAAAGACAAAGAGGTTATTGCCTTCTTTCTCCATTAGGATTTTGATGGTGTCCTGTCTTACATTTAGGTGTTTTATCCATTTTGAGTTCATTTTTGTATATGGTATAAGAAAGTGGTCCAGTATTATTTTTTCTGCATGTCACTGTCTAATATTTCCAGCACCACTTGCTAAAGAAACTGTCTTTATTCCACTGGGTATCTTTCCTGCTTTGTCAAAGATTAGTTGGCCATACATTTGTGGGTTCACTTCTGGCTTCCCTATTCTGTTTCACTGATCTGGGTGTTTGTGCTTGTACAAGTACCAAAGTGTCTTTTCTTTTACTAGTTAATTGTCAAGTTGGTTTCCATATAACTCAGTCCTCTTCTCCACAAGTGCCCTCCTCCATGACCATTACCCCTATTCCCTTTCCCCCTCCCCCTTCAGAACTCAGTTTGTTTTCAGTATTTGAGAGGCTCTCATGATTTGCCTCCCTATGTGTCCCTAATGCCCCCCCTTCCCCTTCCCATGGTCCTTTAGGTTTGTCCTGTTAGACCTATGAGTGCAAACATATGGTATCTGTCCTTCTCCGCCTGACTTATTTTGCTTAGCATGACACCTCGAGGTCCATCCACTTTGCTACAAATGGCCAGATTTCATTCTTTCTCATGGCCATACAATACTCCATTGTGTATATATACCACATCTTCTTCTTTTTTTTAATAGTTTATTGTCAAATTAGTTTCCATATAACACCGAGTGCTTCTCCCCACAAGTGCCCCCCACCATGACCATCACCCCCTCCCCTACGCCCCCTCCCCCCTCAGTCCGTGGTTCGTCTCCAGTATTCAGTAGTCTCCCTTTATCTCTGTCCCTCACTCATCCCCACTCTCTTTCCCCCTTCCTCTCCCCATGGTCCCCTTCCAGGACTGTCCTGTTAGACCTATGAATGCAAACATATGGTATCTATCCTTCTCTGCCTGACTTATTTCGCTTAGCATGACACCCTCAAGGTCCATCCACTTTCCTACAAATGGCCATATATCATTCTTTCTCATTGCCATATAGTACTCCATTGTATATATATACCACATCTTCTTGATCCATTCATCAGTTGATGAACATTTAGGTTCTTTCCATGATTTGGCTATTGTAGAAAGTG
>PISW01015784.1:0-15556 GCA_004023785.1 Mungos mungo
CAGCCCTCCATAAATACAAACGAATTGAGATCATACCATGCACACTTTCAGATCACAATGCTATGAAACTCGAAATCAACCACAGGAAGAAGACTGGAAAACCTCCAAAAATGTGGAGGTTACAAACTACCCTACTGAAGAATGGCTGGGTGAGCCAGGCAATAGAGAGGAAATTATAAAATATGTGGAAACAAATGTAAATGAAAACACACAACAATCCAAACTCTCTGGGACACAGCAAAGGCAGTCCTAAGAGGAAAGTTCACTGCAATCCAGGCCTATTTCAACAAACTAGAAAAAGCACAAACTCAAAACCTAACAGAGCACCTAAGGAAACTAGAAAGGGAGCAGCAAGAGCACCCCAAATTTAGCAGAAGAAGAGAAATAATAAAGATCAGGGTAGAATTAAACAAGATAGAATCCACAAAAACAATTGAACAGATCAATGAATCCAAGAGTTGGTTTTGTGAAAAAATAAACAAAATTGATAAACCTCTAGCTAGGCTCCTCAGAAAGAAAAGAGAGAACATGCAAATAGACAAAATCATGAAGGAAAATGGATCTATTACAACAGATCCCTCAGAAATACAAGCAACCACCAGAGATTACTATGAAAAAGTATATGCCAACAAACTGGACAATCTAGAAGAAAAGGCAAATTCCTAAATGCACATGCACTACCAAAATTCAAATGGGAAGAGATAGAAAATCTGAACAGACCCATGACCAGGAAGAAATCAAATCAGTTACCAAAAATCTCCCAACGAATAAGAGCCCAGGGCCAGACGGATTCCCAGGGAAATTCTACCAGACATTTAAAGCAGAGTTAACACCGGGCCTTCTCAAGTTGTTCCAAAAAAATAGAAATGGAAGGAAGACTTCCGGACTCATTCTAGGAAGCACGTATCACTTTGATTCCTAAGCCAGACAGAGACCCAACAAAAAAAGAGAACTACAGGCCAATATCCTTAATGAATACGGATGCAAAGATTCTCAACAAGATACCAGCAAATCGAATTCAACAGCATATAAAAAGAATTATCCCTCATAGTCAAGTGGGATTCATTCCTCGGTTACAAGCCTGGTTCAATATTTGCAAATCCATCAATGTGATACATCACATTAACGAAAGAAAAGAAAAAAAAACCATATGATTATGTCGATAGATGCATAAAAAAACATTTGACAAAATACAACATCCCTTCTTAACACCCTCGAGAATGCCGGGATAGAAGGAACTTACTTAAACATCATAAAAGCCATTTATGAAAAGCCTACAGCTAATGTTATCCTCAATGGGGAAAAACTGAGAGCTTTCCCCCTGAAATCAGGCACACGACAGGGATGTCCACTCTCACCACTGTTGTTTCACATAGTGTTGGAAGTCCTAGCATCAGCAATCAGACAACAAAAGGAAATAAAAGGCATCAGAATCAGCAAAGAAGAAGTCAGACTTTCCCTTTTCGCGGATGACATGACACTCTACATGGAAAACCCGATCGACTCCTCCAGAAGCCTTCTAGAACTGATCAATGAGTTCAGTAAAGTTGTAGGGTACAAATCAACGTACAGAAAGCAGTTGCATTCTTATACACCAAAAATGAAGCAACAGAAAGAGAAATTTAAAAACTGATCCCATTCACAATTGCGCAAAAAACCATAAAATACCTAGGAATAAATCTAACCAAAGATGTAAAAGACCTGTATGCTGAAAACTATAGAAGGCTTATGAAGGAAATTGAAGAAGACACAAAGAAATGGAAAAACATTCTGTGCTCATGGTTCGGAAGAATAAACATTGCTAAAATGTCATTATCACCCTAAGCACTTTACACATTCAATGCAATCCCTATAAAGGTTGCACCAGAATTCTTCTCAAAGCTAGAACAAACTATCTTAAAATTCATATGGAACCAAAAAAACCCCAAATAGCCAAAGTAATATTGAAGAAGAAAACCCAAATGGGAGGCATCACAATCCCAGACTTTAGCCTCTACTACAAAGCTGTCATCATCAAGACAGTATGGTATTGGCACAAAAACAGACACATGGACCAATGGAATAGAATAGAGAGCCCAGGACTAGACCCACAAGCGTATGGCTAATTAATCTACGACAAAACAGGAAAGAGTGTCCGATGGAAAAAAGACAGCCTCTTCAACAGGTGGTGTTGGGAGAGCTGGACAGCAACATGTAGGAGAATGAAATTAGACCACTTTCTGACACCATTCACAAAAATAAACTCAAAATGGATAAAGGACCTGAATGTGAGACAGGAAACCGTAAAAGCCCTAGAGGAGAAAGCAGGAAGCAGCCTCCTTGACCTCAATCGCAGCAATTTCCTCCTCGACATATCCCCAAAGGCAAGGGAATCAAGAACAAAAATGAACTCTTGGGACCTCATCAAGATAAAAAGCTTCTGCACTGCAAAGGAAACAATAAAAAACAACAACAACGACAACAACTAGTAGGCAATCGACAGAATGGGAAAAGATAGTGGCAAATGGCATATCAGATAAAGGACTAGTATCCAAAATCTATAAGGAACTCACTAAACTACATACCGGAAAAGCAAATAATCCAGTGAAGAAATGGGCAGAAGACATGAACAGACACTTCTCCAAAGAGGACATCCAGATAGCCAGCAGGCACATGAAATGATGCTCAGCGTCACTCTGCATCAGAGAAATACAAATCAAAACCACACTGAGATACCACCTCACACCGGTCAGAGTGGCTAAAATGAACAAATCAGGAGACTATAGATGCTGGCAAGGATGTGGAGAAACGGGCACCCTCCTACACTGTTGGTGGGAATGTAAACTGGTGCTGCTGCTCTGGAAAACAGTATGGAGGCTCCTCAAAAAACTATCGATAGAACTCACCTATGACCCAGCAATAGCACTGCTAGGGATTTACCCAAAGGATACAGAAGTGCTGATGCATAGGAGCACATGTACCCCAATGTTCATAGCGGCACATTCTACAATAGCCAAATCACGGAAAGAGCCTAAATGTCCATCACCTGATGAATGGATCAAGAAGATGTGGTATATATACACAATGGAGTACTACATGGCAATGAGAAAGAATGAAATCTGGCCATTTGTAGCAAAGTGGATGGACCTCGAGGGTGTCATGCTGAATGAAATAAGACAGACAGAGAAGGACAGATACCATGTGTTTTCACTCATAGGTCTAACAGGACAAACCTAACAGAGAACCATAGGGAGGGGAAGGGGGAAAGAGAGCGGGGGAGAGAGAGGGAGGCAAATCATGAGAGACTGTTGAATACTGAAAAACGAACTGAGAGCTGAAGGGGAGGGGAGGGGAGGAAGGGGGTGATGGTCATGGAGGGGGGCACTTTTGGGGAGAAGCACTGGGTGTATATGGAAACCAATTTGACAATAAACTATTATTAAAATAATTTAAACATATATTTGATTTTTATCTGTAAAAAAAGAAAATACTCAGTTTGTTCTGGGGCACCTGGGTGGCTCAGTCAGCTAAGTGTCTGGCTTTGTCTCAGGCCATGATCTCGCAGTTCATGGGTTCGAACTCACATCTGTGCTGACAGCCTAGAGCCTGCAGCCTCTTCAGATTCTGTGCCCCTCCCGTACTCATGCTCTGTCTCTCTCAAAAATAAAATAACATTTTTTAAAAATTAAAAAATACTGAGTTGGTTCAAAGGGGAATTCAAATGTGTGACTCTTAAAACACCTTAGGACATTATTTCAACACTTCTCCAGGGCAATGAAAGTCCATCCATACTATTTTTAAATTATATAAGAAAGTACATCAACATTTAAAATAAACAACAGGAATTCAGGCTTAATTCTGGTTTTAATATTGGCCTTTTCTTCGGTTTCTCCTTAGGAACACCTGTAAGCTCTTCTTTATCACAGAAATTTGTTTAGAATATTCCTTTATTCCGTTTTTTTAAAAAATAATATATCTATTCTTTTTTTTCTAATTCCTCCTTCCTTTCTATCTCTCTATAATTTTCTTACCCTCCACTTCTCAACCACACTCCAGAAATTATGTTTTCACAGTGCTTGCTACATTCTAGTTTTAATAGGCCGTGAGTTTGCACAGCAATTGGAGCACAGAAAGGACACTTTCTCAAGGTTGCCCGAAGGCCCTGAATGGAAGTGAGCCCACCTCCCACCTTATGCTGGTGTGGCCTGGGGATCAGGTGGGGCCTCTGTATGCCTACTGACCTGGGCAGACCTTGCTGTCCAGACTCTCAGTAGGTACCTCTGTCACTCTGCAGCAGCCTTTGGATGTGCAGAGCCTTATGTGAACAGCCCCTTATGGCAATAGTCAGCCATATCATACAAATTGGGGATTATGTGTGCCTATATACATATCCTCATTTAAACAAATTTTTAAGTTTATTTTTATTTATTTTGAGGGAGAGTGTGTGTGCGCGCTCGTGTGGGGAGGGGCAGAGAGAGAGGAAGAGAGAGAATCCCAAGCAGGCTCCCCACTGTGCAGAGCCCAGTGACTCAAGGCTCCATCTCACAAACCATGAGATCATGACCTGAGCTGAAAACAAGTCAGATACTGAGCCAACTGAGCCACCCAGGTACTCCTATCCTCATTATTAAGGGGAAAAGAAGAGGCTCTGGGCCTCCACTGATAATTCTCAGAATAGACACTTGATACACAACCTCCAAATCTCTCCATGCCTCACACTTGTTTTAACATGGGGCTCTCTCCTCTCAATCCCCACCACCACTCCCCATGAGATCAGACCTCAGTGCAAAGTGGCTCTCCAAGGAACCCAGTGGGAGAATGCTCCTCACTGTCTGTGTGTAGACTGTTGGAGCAGCAGGCAGTTTATGAAGAGCTCTAGGTCCACACTCCCTAACTGAATACATTCTGTGTTCTCTAGATCATGGCATCCTTACCTTTGACACAGGGTGGTAATATTTCTCCTACCCGTTCCTCAGAGTGGATGGGAGGGCCTAGGTAATGCTTGTGAAGATATTTGTAAACTGTAGTGTTCTGAGGCCTCCAAGAGCAACTGTAGTTATTACACGATCTCCCTTGTTCCAGGATCCTCCAGTGTCCATGACCACCTTTGAATAAATAGCTCATAGCCATCCCTCCTAAACACCTCTGAGGATTCTGGATTTTGTTTATTTGTTTTAACATTTTTTATTCATTATAAAAGCAACACAAGTGGGAAGATGGGAAACTAGACAAGGGAAATTGGGTGGCCCTGTCAGAGGCAGACTTGAATGTGGTTCCAGGACCCGCCCATTCTCTTACTTGTAGGCCACATCGCACCAGCCTTTGGTGTAGATAGAATGGGACTGAAGGCCCCGAAGCCTCTGGCTGCAAACATCCTGCTTCTGGCACTCCATCCCTGTGAGGCGGTTTGTGATGACATAGACCAAAGGTGGGGTCAGCTGGGCCCTGCAGGCCAGTGACCTTGCTCCCCACTCCTTGCGGGAGACAATGGTGGGAGATTCTGCAAAGGGACCACAAGATGGCATACAGCAGGCACTATTACTTCTTCTGCAGGCCTGGGAGAGTCCCCTGGAGGCCTTCACCACCCACAGTCTCCCCTTCTCATCTCCATAGTCCATTCTGGCTAAAGCCAGTCCCCATGCAGACTCTACCAGCCTCAGAAGTAAAGCTGTCTTGTTTTTCATATACTCCCTCATTGTATATCCTAAAGGACAAATCCCCCTCAGCCCACCCTGGCCTGCTTTGCACTCCTCACCTCCAGAAAGCAGCCTCTGTGACACTCTATGCTAACCGGGGCTCTGAGCTGCTATCTCATAAAGCACCTCAGAATGAATGAATTGTCCTCACTGGCACTTGCCCTGGGTCTCTGATCTGTCTTTTGTGTGGACTTCACCTCAGAATGGTGACTTTCTGAGGAAAGCTCTACATCTCTCCTCGGATTAGAGCCCTTAGGAAGTTCCTTGAGCATCAAGTACATGTCCTTCTTCCGTGTAAAAATGCACTGTGGGCAGGGCTGAGAGCTCCACACTGGACCCTAGGATCCCTGAGGGCTCATTTACTATCTTCATGTTGGAAGTACCTGGGAGCTTTCTGAGGGATAGGGTGTCTCTACCCTTCTACTGACAGCTGAAGACTGAGGGTCTTGTTCTTGGTCCCTGGGTTTTTCCTCCTTCTTGGAACGCACCTTTGCCTGAGATTCAGGACAATCCATGGGAGTCATTGGCAGATGACTTGTGGGATTCAACCCCACTTACAAACCCGGCCCAGGCATAATTAAGTCCTGAGAAACACTTCCGGCCACCTGAGCTAATCCCAAACCACCTCACCATTTCGACCCTTATGAATGAGCTGAGAGATGCCAACAAACAAGTCCAGAAGGCCCTCTGACAATCCTCTGGCTTGGGTTTCATTCCAGAAGAACAGTGGGGAATCCCCTGCAAAGGAAAATTGCAGTTAGTGCTGGTCCTTGGAGAATACCTGGACCAGCGAAGAGGCATGGACTCGACATTCCAACCCCAAAGTCCACAGCCTCTCTACTCCCCCAAGTCCCCGGATATCTTCTAGGACACAACACAAAAGAGAACTATAGACATTTCTGGCTTCACCCCACCTCTCCCTCTCACATCTTCCCCAATGAGGCTTTTATCCCCTCCCAAATCCCCTTCATTCCAGGGGCACCACCATCTCTCCTGGCCCCTCATATGAGCAGCTCTAGTTCTCTTGCCTCACCTACATGCCTATGTTAAGACCAGAGGGTCACATATCAAGGTGGTGATCATTATTTGGTGGTAACATGTACACATGTATCAAGCATGAGGCAGAGCGGGGGGAGAATCCCCAGAGCCGGATGCAGGGCTCAAACTCACAAACTGTGAGAAGGGTCTTGAAATACAGAAATTTGCAGATTGTTGTGACTGTCCTCACAAACTAGATTTTTGAGATGGGGTTAATTGAGGATTAGTCATCATCAACATGCCTCTTCTGCCTGTTCAGTACCAGAGATCATAGGAGCAAAACCTATAGCAGAGTGTCACCAACATCACCTCCCACAAGCCAGCCCTGTAGTTTACAAAACACTTTCAGGAGCCTTATCAGATTTGTGGCTTTAAAAAAAAGTATGTGTGATAAGCAAAGAAAATTAACCACTCCCTCAACACAGAGGAGAAACTAAGGCTCAGAGAGGTTAAGCTATTTGTCTAAGATGATATGGGTTTAAGCCATGGACTTGGACTCCAACCTAGGTTGTCTGACTCAAGCTGCATTCACTGCGACTATACTCAGTGGCCTCCTCAAAGCTGTCAGATGACCTTGGATAAGTCACTGCTGCAATGGAGCTCAGCTTGTATCTTTGTCTGTCCTTCTGTGAAATTGACAGGAGCAAATTCATGACCATGACACTAAGGCCAAGGTGTGCTGGGCTGGCTGGAGAGATTACTGAGGACTTGAGAAACTCTCAGCAGGGCAAGGGACACCTGAGCTAGGCTCTAATGGGGAGCAAGGATGGGCCGGAAGGAGCAATCTATGAGCAATAAAGAGGATGACTTACAAATAGTACCAAAAGCACTTCTGACCCAATAAAAGTAAACTCACCCCAGACCTGGAAATCCCGAGCAGAGAAGATAAGAAGCAACAGCAGAATCCTCATGTGGTTCCAGGGTGCAACAGGGTTAGTGTGGAGTTTGGCCCTGGGAAAGATGCTGACAGTTAACCCAGCCGTGCTCACTACTCAAACAGGATACCCACCCCACTGCATGACACCCCTGCCTGCCTCTCTATCAAACTGAAAGCCAGCACCTGCCTACGGGTCTCAGGGTCCCCAGCACAGAGCCTGACCCTCAGCAGGTGCTCAGTAAAGGTGAGGGTGCTAACAGCTCTTGCCCAAAGTTACTCAACCAGTAGTGGCAGATCAGGATTCGTACCCAGACATGACTCCACAGCCTCTGCCTGGAGTTTCTTCACAGTCTGTCCAAGTTTCTGAAGCTGGAGATTCTCAACGTGGGCCCAAGAGGTTAAATCCTAGGATCTCTGTGGTCCTTTCTGGCTGCAGGAATCTTTTTGACTCTTTTGGGCAGAAATGAATTGCTTGCTTAGGCTCAGTCAAAATGAAATACCAGTTCCCCAAGATGACAACCAAAACAACTTTTCTCCTGGTTATCCTACTGAGAAATGATAGAGGGAAGTTTCAGATAAAATAAGGTATATCATTGACCTCCAGAGTTTTTATAATATAATCAGTAGTCCCCAGATGGAAAATGTTTAGAACCATTTAAGTTTAACACCTGAGCACATGGAAGCTTCCTGGAACCAGATAAGCAGTCTCTCAGTGAGTAACACGTAGGACTCCATTCATTTGGGAAAAACTGTCACTGAAGATGAAATGAGCCCATTGCAGATAACATGTGTTCAACCTCCCTTTTTAGCCAAGTGAGAGGTAAGGATTAACTTGTCCAGTATGGAAGCCCTGTTACTGGCCTCCCAGAAAACAAGTTGGCCTTTTGCAAAGCTATTTAGAAACCAGCAATCAATTCTGGTCAATAGGAGGTTTGGATCCTGGTCACTTGCTCATCGTGCTTTCCCAACCATGAGTGTCTAAGTGGCAAATGCTGTCCCGAGCTTGTCATATCACACAGCTGAAATTGCAAGGCTTGAGCCCAGCCCCTCATCACACGAAGGCAAAGACTAGTGACACCTCCCACCCCCACCTCTAATCACAAACACTGAGATGGCAGGATTGCCTGGTGCCAGGGTTCATCTGCCTTGGTTCATACTGCTATGCATTCTGTATCCTTAAAATGAAGGCGCAATAGAACAGGGACCAAGTGAGACATAACCAATAGGGAGTCAGAGCTAGACAGAAAGGAAAGAAATTGAGTAGAGTTAACTCCAGAATCCACAACCTTGGCAAGAAAGATCCAGGCATGGTAGAACTAAACTCATTTAGTAGAATTTAAAGTAGAAATTTTTTTGGAGGAAGAGTTCAAGAGGGAAGATCAAGGAACTTTCTCCACCATGTTAACATTTTAACTAGATAGAGTCCAGTCCCTTCCAAGGGAGAGGGCTTTTCAACAAGAAACACACTCACACCCACACTCAGAAATACCTGTGGGTTCCATGCTGTCCCAGCTCCACAGGTCAGGGTGCAGAATACAAGGTGCACAAGGTGCAGGGTGCAGGTGGCTCCCCCTTCATTAGCTGGCAATTCCTTCCTTCAGACTTGGCTTCTGGCCCTGCCCTCCTTCTCCAGCTGCCACCTCCCAGGCCTTCAGGGTGCCTCTCACCAGAGGGCACTCCCTCCCTGGTAAGAGAGTACTTGGGCCTGGCTTTCTGGAGAGAAAAAGAACACCTAGATTCCTAACAGAAGGTGGAGAGGGGGCAGAGTTCTGAGGCTCCCAGCAGGCTCCGTCCAGGAGTAACTAGGGGAGACCAGACTCAAGCTGAGAGCAAGGCCTCACCCTGTGAATAAGCCCAAGTACCGCCTCCTTGGGAAATGACACAATTGCCCAAGGCTCCCTGAGCTGTTTCCTCATTCCCAATGCTTGGGAAGCCCAGCCAACCCAACATCTGGGGACTTCTTGGCCTTGGAGGCAGATCTGCTCCAGGAGTGTCAAGGCTGTAGATGGAAGTCATTCAACAACATCCCACCCTATTCTTCCCATACCACCTGGGCCATCAGCAGCAGTAAGATGGGGGCAAAGAAATAGAAAGCTACATTTCAGGAGGCAGCACACAATGTGCCATCATCATTAGACCTTACTTGACTCGGTGGCCAGCTAGCCCATGCATCCACCACCTCCACCTCAGCATCAAACTGTCTGAAGCAAATGCCTTAGCAAGTATCCTATAAACCAGAAGTATCCTATAAACCAAAGCTCTCCACCTTTTCACTCACTCCAGACTGTCATCTCAGTCTTCACCTCTGGTCTCCTAAAATCCCCTTCTCTGAGGAGAGACCTTCTCTGAAGAGGTCTATAGATAAGACTTTTCAGTCATGCTCTGCCAAGGGTACTACAGTTGCAGCCACCTAAAATGTGAGTACTGAGACCGGAGATCCTGAAAAGCACACTGCTCCCTCGAGATTCTACTTGGATAACCCCTATGTTCTACACACTGGGCTCTGATTTAAAAAAAAAAAAAATTCAGCAGCGTACATTTGAAGACCTAGTTAGCTTTATTAAATGATCCACAAATCAGGTAGCATCCCATCTAGAAAGAAGAGGGGAATTCTAAGTACTTGTAGAAAATGAAAGGTAGATGTTACATTCTTAATATTTTTATATTTTTTAATATTAGGGCTATCAAAAGAAATTTCACATCATTCATGCCCGCCAGGTTTAAGGGTTTCAGAGAAAAAGTACCACAGAGTTTGCTAGAAAAAAAAAAAAATCAGTATCTTTTGAGGAAAACTCTTAAGTATTCTATACATATTTGTAGCATTATTGTATTCTGGCTGTGTCATACCTTCAAATCAAAATCGTCTTATTAGGGCAACTAACTGACTCAGTTGGTAGAATCTGTTACTCTTGATCTTGAGTAGAGTTTACCTGGGGATAGAGTTTATTTAAAAAAAAAAAAGAAAACTAAAAATTTAAAAATCATATTCATTCAATTGATCTGCACACAATTATAAGGAATTTACTCTAAGTAAAAAAAATCATTATCCAAGTGTAGTTAAAACAATAATCAAATTCACTTTCAAGGAGTTAATAATACAGTGTAGGATACTGACTCAAACACCAATAATTGTGATGACAATTGAGGTGAAATATGAAGATCCATCTTGTCTGTAAAGTGATATATAAGTTAGGGAATTATAAGGAAGAATGAGGAGGCCAGGAATGGGTTGTTATGTCAGGAACTGAAACTAAAATTAAAATATTAAATAGGCTAAAACCAATATCCCTGTAGCTTCATGCTTAGGCTCAACAAGGTAATGAAATGTTGGGACAGGGAATTGTTAGAAGTACCATAGATCAGGAATATAAAAGGAATTGTCATCAAGATATAAAACTTCTGCACTGCAAAGGAAACAATCAAGAAAACTAATAGGCAGCCGACAGAATGGGAAAAGATAGTTGCAAATGACATATCGGATAAAGGGCTAGTATCCAAAATCTACAAGGAACGCACACCCAGAAAATGAATAATCCAGTGAAGAAAGGGCAGAAGACATGAACAGACACTTCTCCAAAGAGAGTATCCAAATGGCCAACAGACACATGAAAAGATGCTCAGCCTCACTCATCATCAGGGAAATACAAATCAAAACCACACTGAGATACCACCTCACGCCAGTCAGAGTGGCTAAAATGAACAAATCAAGAGACTATAGATGCTGGCGAGGATGTGGAGAAACGGGCACCCTCCTGCACTATTGGTGGGAATGTAAACTGGTGCAGCCTCTCTAGAAGACAGTATGGAGGTTCCTCAAAAAACTATCAGTAGAACTCCCCTATGACCCAGCAATAGCACTGCTAGGGATTTACCCAAGGGATACAGAAGTGCTGAGGCATAGGAGCACATGTACCCCCAATGTTCATAGCGGCACTTTCTACAATAGCCAAATCACGGAAAGAGCCTAAATGTCCATCACCTGATGAATGGATCAAGAAGATGTGGTATATATACACAATGGAGTACTACACGGCAATGAGAAAGAATGAAATCTGGCCATTTGTAGCAAAGTGGATGGACCTCAAGGGTGTCATGCTAAGCGAAATAAGTCAGGTAGAGAAGGACAGATATCATGTTTTGACTCATGGGTGTAACAAGAGAAACCTAACAGAGGACCATAGGGAGGGCAAAGGGGAAAGAGAGCGGGGGAGAGAGAGGGAGGCAAATCATGAGAGACTATTGAATACTGAAAACAGAACCGAGGGCTGAAGGGGGATGGGGAGGAGAGAAGGGAGGGGGTGGTCATGGAGGAGGGCACTTGTGGGGAAGAGCACTGGGTGTTATATGGAAACCAATTTGACAATAAACTATTAAAGAAAGAAAATGAAGGGAAAAAAAAGAATTGTCAGGGCTCTCAATTTGGGAATAGATATTTTCCCCAGAGATGAGAAGCTCTGTCACAAGTAAGAAGTGGGGTGAAGTCAGGGGGAAGCATGTGGAGCTTATAAGGTTTAAGAAAGCAAAATAACAGAAGTGTTAGTGTGGATGTCAAAGCAGCCAGGAGGCCACAGGGATAATCTAATCTTGATCTAGACGGAGCCCAAAGGGTAGGGCCCTGATTTGAAGATGCCTTTAGGTCATGAAGAATATGCTGAGATCTAGGGATGAACAAAAGACAAGGCAGAATGTGTAGACAGTGATGGTGTTGGACAGTGTCATGGAGTTTGCAGACAATCATAACTGATAACATATTGAGGTTGCAGAAAGTACTCTCGAAGCAGACATGTGATGAAGGGGGAGCATGAAGAGGCAGAGGGTTGGGATTCATTCTTCATGAGGCTAGACTTAAGATCCACCCCTGACAGCCTGTGACCCTTCTCCAGCCACGGATCCTCTGTGCAGGAGAGGAGAGGTCAGTGTACACACAAAGTACACACACACAATGTACACACAAAGACGGGATGGGAGTGTCTTCTGCTGGTGGTAGCAGGTAAACTGGAACTCAGAAAATGGTAGAGAAGAGATAACAGCACAGAAGACTTCGAGGTTCACAGTTCCATGACCAGTGGAGCCAGAATATCTTGTGGTCTGGCCCCCCATGGCTGAATCTCTCCTCATGAGGAAACAGGGAACGGAATGAATCATCTGTCTCATTCTCCTCACTCCCTAACCTCTACAGGTAAAAACTGAATATTTTGCTTCTCCAAAAGCAAGATGCTCACCTTTAAGTGGTGTAAAGACATTTTTGACATTTCGTTCTTTAGTTTGTTTTCAGTGTCCTAAGTTTTTATTTGCAATGAAAATTCTCATCTCTTCTCAAATTACCCAAGCCCATGGTGTTCTATTATCATCTTCACTTGACATGTAAGTGAACTGAGAGAACTAATGTGTGAATTTAGCCTCAGGAACCAGGATCTAAACAATTCTCCGACACGGTTTTGAAGTGATGGGCACACTCTGAGCTGCCCGTGGGTCTCAGACTCCTTCTACCATCATAGGTCACCCATGCCCAACAGTGTCCTTTATGTAATCACACTGAAATGTCAGTGCTAAAGAATGCTATGTTTTCAATAAGTGGCTTGTGCCTTATGGGTCACCAAATGCCAGAAAATTCACACCTGACATGGGAACAAAACTAACAAGTCCATCTTGGTTTAGTTTCTTTACTCTTTGGTCTGTTTGGTCATTCATTCCTGTTCTTTGTATAAGAAGAACAGAATAGGTCCTTTATTTCTCTCTCTCTCTCTCTCTCTCTCTCTCTCTCTCTCTCTCTCTCACTCACACACACACACACACACACACACACACACACACACACACACACACGTTTACAAATAAAGACATGGATTCACAGAAACAGACCCATAAACAGAGCACAAAGTGGTGGTCATCAGAGGAGAGGGGTGGGGAATAGGCAAATTAGGTGAAGAAGATTAAGAGGTATACACTTCCAGTTATAAAATAAGTAAGTCATAGGATGAAAAATGCAGCACAGAGAAGTAATACTGTAATAACACTGTATGGTGATAGATGGTAACTACTTATGATGAGCACAACATAATGTATACAATTATCAAATTGCCGTATTTAATGCCTGAAACTAATATAATATTTTATGTCAACAATACTTCAATTAGAAGAAAAAGTGGATTTAGGTGGTCTTCTGGGATTTTTCAAAGATAACCAATTAGGCCTTTTGAATCATAATGAGTTTGTGGATTTAAAATTAAGAAGCCCAGACACATTGCAGTTACTGTTGCTATCAATTCTCAAATTATCCCATTGAGTAGATATTAGATATTCAAAGTCTCTCACCAAGCAGTGGGTATCTCTCAAAATTTTTGACCCAATCTGAGAAACATTTTATTGCTTCATCACTATCTGATATGAGAAAATGTTCTCATTTTTCTTGTATGTTTCCTATCCCAGACCTGGAACCAGTCATTTCTCCAAGAAACTTTGATTTCTTTTACTGGAAAATAGTACTTTAAGCTCAGAGTCTGGATGCTAACAGACTGCTACTTGATCAAAATTTCTGGTATCTTCAGTGGGCAATGGCAAAGAAAAAATTTAAGGTGAAACACCTCATAGGTTTATCACTACCTCATGAGTTCATCCAGATGTTTTCAATTCAAATCCAAGGCTATGGTATATTACATAACCTCTTCGGTGTTAATCAGTGCCTCCTTTCCCCACTGTGGTATCTTGCTTTCAAAAATACTGGGAATGGTGGAATTGTAAGATCACATAATTACTCTTTTTTTTTTTGATCCCACATCTCATAGTAAGCTTTCTTAAAACAGTACCAATATTAGCAGCAATGATATAATAGCTAAAATAGTTTAGAAACTATTTTGCAGATGACCTCCTTATTCTCTCCTCACTTTTTTGCACTTCTTTTATATATGCTCCTTGTCAGCTCAAACCTATTAAAAACTATCCTGGCTCTCTAATAATCCTCCTGTAGGCCTCAATTATAAATACAGATGCCTTAGAGGCTTAGCTCTGGCTGTAACCTCAATGTCTAATTTTGGTTATTGGAGGACATTCACTTGGAGACTCCTAAGGAAGGGCTAATGGGATGGTATCCCCAGAGTTCTTATGTTATGTGATGTGTTGTCTGTGACCTTTGTACCTGAAAGTCAATTTGGTTGAATATAAAATCCCTGGATCATCCCACAGTTCTCTCCTATAACTAAAATGTTATTGGGGCACCTAGGACCTGCATCAGGTTCTGTGCTTACATCTTGGAGCCTGGAGCCTGCTTCGGACTCTCTGTCTCCCTTTCTCTCTCTCCCTCGCCCCTCTCTCATGCTCGCGCTCTCTCTCTCTCTCTCTCTCTCTCTCTCTCTCTCTCTTTGAAATAAAATAAAAACATTAAAAAATAAATAATTAATAAAATGTTGTTCCATTTTTTCCTAGCCTAAAGTGTTGTTCAAAAGTCTGATGACATGCTTCTTTTTCTTATTAGTCACTTTTTTCTTTTCTTTTTTGTTCTGAATGGCCAAAGGAAAGTTTTCCCTTAAAATCCATTCCTTTAATATACCTCAGCATTCATCATCTAACTGATCATTTCTGCAATGGAAATTCTGAATTACTGTAGTTCTTATTCTTTCCTGAGTTCTATTACCTGATTTTATACTTTTATACTTCTAATTAATTCCTTCCATATCTCACGTCATTATCTTGGTATTTTTAGCATGGGGTCTGAGATACTAGTTTACAGTTTGCATCCATGAGCATCTGTTTATGGCTGCAGGCACAGGTGGTGGCTTGTGTGGACACAGCCCAGCTGGGCCTGGAGGAGTACTGTTCTGCCCTCCGGGAGCACAGGGAGGACAGGACACAGGACCCTAGAGGCACAGCAACCATTACACTCAAGCTACCAGAGCTGGCTCTGAGCCTCAGACTGGGGGGGGGGGGGCGGCGACAAGAACAAAGAGAAAATGGCAGGATGGGGGACAGT
>PISW01015785.1:0-15666 GCA_004023785.1 Mungos mungo
TTAAATGACCCCTTCATGGAAAAAGTAGAACCACCATTGATACAAGAGTAAGCTTACAGATACTGCACCATGTACCATGCATCCATCACATCATTTACAAACAGTTGTCAGGAGAAGTTGAGAACAATAAACATTGTGCTAAAAGAGGTTTTCATGAAATTAGTCCCATCAGCGACAAGACTTTTAAACCATCGTCAACTCTTTAGGATTCTTTGCCCTACGAACCAAATGTCTTACAATGAAAAAGTTAATCACTCCTTATCTCAAATAGGAAAGGATGTACTTAGAAGAGTTATACATTTGTCTTCAAAATTTCAAATGTTCTCCATTTCCAGACCTTGACAGGAGATAAAAATGAAGTTATAACAATGATACAGAGACTTCCTCTTTTGAAGAAATTCATGCTATGCATAGAGTATTTTAAAAGCACATTTTGACATTTGTCCCCAGTACAAAATCTTAACATTGGAAATATGTATCTAAAGTCTCTTGTGCCTGCATATGAAATCTGGAAGAGTTCAACAGAATGTAAGATTATGTTTTCAAACAGTTTCCGCAGGTTTGGGCTAACTGGTTAGATGTAGAAATGCAATGCCATCCAATTAGTTTGCAACAACTAATTGACATGGAGGATGGGAATTTTCCAGAAATCACAAAAAAACAAGGAGTTTTGCATTATTGTAAATGGAACTAAACACCAATTTAATAAACCACCATTGGTGCTGGTCCACCATTTGGAGCTACCAATCTTTGTAATCTTCCTCAGCTATGACAATCCTTAAAAATCAACAATCAAAACAAAGCTAAGGCTAGATCCTGAGAATGCAGTATCAAAGCGTGTTAAAAAAAGCTTTTGCAAAAAATCACTTACATCCATATCACTGACAAATTAATGTTTTCATTGTTCATGAAGAGGCTCTGTATTTAAAAATGTTACTTTAGGACTTTTGGTGAGTTCTAAAAAAATGCATGTACTACAATAGTGTATACATATGGTAGAAGTATACAGAGGAGGAGCCAAGATGGTGGAGAGGAAGGGAGCTCTGTAAACTTCGTCTGCCCCATCTATCAAATTGAGGAGGACATTACTCTCATCTGCAAGAGTGGAAGGAGAAAATAGATGATAGAAAGACAACCTCAAAGATGCCCGAGTGAGTGAGTGCCAACTGGGGAGATTGGAAAACAGGCCAGCCCTAGACGGGCAGGGGAGGTGGGAGCCCCAGCCCAACACAGGGAAAGCACAGAGCCCATGAGAGACAAAGGGAAGAGAATGAAAAACTGAACACGCTCATAGTACTGTCTCTAGAGAAGAGATAAAGAACATTTAACCCAGCACAGAGAGAAAAACTCTCACTCCATATATAACCGCTGGGCAGCCCAAATCCCGAACCCAGGTGGCACAAGGGAAAAAACAGCTTCCACCCCTGCCTGATCCGGCAAGGAGTCAGCAGCGCTGCAGCAGTGGCGGCCATGGGAGGTGTGCACTTTGGCCTCGGCCGCCAGAGTGGGAGCACACACGTCACTTCCACAGTGCATCTCACCTCCAAGCATTGACCACGTGAAGGCACGTCTCAGGCAGTGGCAGCGTGAATCCTGGCTGGCGCCAAGAGAAACTGATCCCTCCCCCTACATAATCACGATCCCAGCTGGGTGCTGGGAGTTGGCTGCAGTGTCTGTGAGGTCGTGCACTTCATCTCCTGCAGCGCACCTCGCCTCTGGCAGCAGCAGCACAAATCCCTGCCGGGCGCCAAGAGAAACTGCTCCCTCCCTCTACGCCATTTCAGCTAAGAAGCCAGCCTCCAAAGCAAGTACATCTCATCTGTGGTAGCATAAAAGTGCATGGACTAGGATTTTGAAGTGAGGAGGGCCTGGAAAATACAGTTTGGCTCAACTGTGGCACAAGGAGATCGGACTCATTAGAGTGGCCTGCAGCACTTATTTGCAGCAGAACTTGGGGCACTACCACTCATCCTCTGCAACCAACAAGCCAAGGCCTCTGGGAACAGCCTCTGAGACCTATGTACACCAAGCCACACCTATCCTTGAGAGGGTGCTGCTGCTTTTTGTACTTTTTATTACCTTTTTTACTTAAAAAATTTTTTAGTTTTTACTCCTTATTTTCCTTTTCTTTTTTTTTTTCTTCCTCTTGCCATCCACATATATTCTCCCGTATCTCATCCTTATCTCTCCCCTCAACCGGCTACACTTTTAGACTGTCCATTGTCCTTTGTTGTCTCTGCCCCCCCTTTTTTTTCTTTTCTCTTTCCTCTCCATTTTATTTTCTTCCTTTCCCCCTTTTAATTTGATTTGTCTGTGCATTTGTGTGCTTCCTGTTCTGTGTTTGTCCTTCTCAGGGCTACCCCAAGAAACAAGCCAAAGTGCACATGATGGCGAGTCCCAAATATCACTGAGTAGGGAAATAAAATGATCAAAGGCACAAGAGAAACTGAGAGACACCATTAAAAGAATATTTCCTGAAATGACAGGCCCTGGACAGGCAATAAGCCTCCTTTAACAGTAATACTAACAGGTGCAGTGCACAACGAGCTTTTTAAAACTGACAAGAGACATAAAACTAGCCAAAACGGCAAAACGAAGAAACTCCTCTGAAGAATCTCCAGGAAGAAGTCACAGCCACAGAACTGCTCAAAACAGATCTAAACAACATACCTGAACAAGAATTTAAAAATCTTGTCATAAAAGTAATCGCTGGGGTTGAAAAAAGCATCAGAGAAGCAACTGAGAATGACTAGGCACCTTGAAAATAGGTGTGACAAGTTAAAAAAGGCTATAAATGAGGTCAATAATAAAATGGAGGCAGCCACCTCAAGGATTGAAGAGGCAGAGAGAAGAATAGGTGAGTTAGAAGGTATAGTTATCACAAAAGAGGAATCTGGAAAAAAAAAAAAAAGATTGATCCAGGAACAGGAAAGGAGAATGAGACCTGAGTGATACAATCAAATGAAACAATATCCATATCATAGGAATTCCCAAAGAGGAAGAAAGGTCCTGAAGGGATACTAGACCAAATTATAAATGAGAGTTTCCCAAATCTGGGGAAAGAAATAGACAAATTCAAGAGGCACAAAAACTCCTTAAGATGTAATTTGAATCGACCTTCAGCATAACGTATAGTGAAACTGGCAAAATATAGAGATAAAGAGACTTCTGAAAGCAGCTAGGGATAAAAGAGTCCTCACGTACAAAGGGAAACCTATCAGAGTGGTTACAGACCTATCTAATGAAACTTGGCAGGCCAGGAAAGAATGGCAGGAAATCTTCAATGTGATGAATAGAAAAAACATGCAGCCAAGAATCCTTTATCCAGAAAGCCTGTCATTCAAAATAGAAGGAAAGATAAAGGTGTTCCCAAATAAACAAAAATTGAGAGAATTCATGACCACCAAACCAGCCCTACAAGAAATCCTAAGAGGGACTCTATGAGGGAAAAGTTGCAAAGAACAAAAGGCGCCAGAGACACCACTATAAACATGAATTCTAGGGAGAACACAATGACTCTAAGCCCACATTTTTCAATAATAACCCTGAATGTAAATGGACTGAATGCTCCAACCAAACGACACAGGGTAGCAGAATAGATAAAAAAACAAAATCCATCTACTTGCTGTCTACAAAAGACTCATTTTAGACCTGAAGATACATTCAGGTTGAAAGTAAAGGGATGGAGAAATATCTATCATGCGACTGGAAGCCAAAAGAAAGCCAGAGTAGTCATACTTCTATCAGACAAACTGGACTTTAAAGTAAAGGCAGTAACAAGAGATGAAGAAAGACATTATATAATAATTATAGGGTCTCACCATCAGGAAGAGCTAACAATTATAAACATCTGTGCACCAAATTCGGGAGCACCCAAATACATAAAAACAATCAGACAGAAACAAACTTATTGATAAGAATGTGCTAGTGCAGGGGACTTTAATACTTCACTGACAGCAATGGATAGATCAACCAGACAGAAAATCACTAAAGAAACAATGGACCTGAACGACACATTGGAACAGATGGAATTGATCTATTCAGAACTCTGCATCCTGAAGTTAGGAAATTCACCTTCTTTGAGTGCGCATGGCACATTCTCCAAGATAGATCACATACTGGGGCATAAAGTAGCCCTCCATAAGTATAAACGAATAGAGATCATACCATGCACACTTTCAGATCACAATGCTATGAAACTTGAAGTTAACCACAGGAAAAAGTCTGGAAAACCTCCAAAAATGTGGAAGTTAAAAACCACTCTACTAAAGAATGATTAGGCTAATCAGGCAATTAGAGGAAGTTAAAAAATATATGGAAACAAATGAAAATGAAAATACAACAATCCAAAATCTCTGAGACGCAACAAAGGCAGTCCTAAGAGGAAAGTATATTGCAATCCAGGCCTATTTCAACAAACTAGGAAAAGCACAAATTCAAAATATAACAGAGCACCTACTGGAACTAGAAGGGGAACATCAAGAGCACCCCAAACCGAGCAGAAGAAATAATAAAGATCAGGGCAGAAATAAACAATATAGAATCCAGAAAAACAGTCAAGCAGATCAATGAAACCAAAAATTTGTCTTTTAGCAAGAACAGTAAAATAGGGGGTGGTTTTAGACCACGTATTTCAGGACAGAGCCCGAAGCAAGTTTTGCTATATTTTATTGTAATGAAGTGAATCCTAAGAAAAACAGGGAGAATGTGGGCGGGGGCGGGGGGAAGATGGTAAATAGGACAAAGTATTTGAGTTGGTTATTGCTTCCTAAAAAGCAGATTTCTCAGTTTGCCTGAAAGTCTATAGGGTTCAAAGAAGTTCTTTCCCCTACAATCTAAGTGATGGAGAATATTCACCCGGTACTTTGTCAAAGTTGCCCCAGGGAATATTAATTCCCCTGAACATCTGATGTACATTCAGAGGGTCTCCAGTTGTCTCACACTCCAAGTGAGGCACAATAAGGCAAGGCTAAGAGTAGCCTGAAGACTCACGTTGCAGCCTTTACAAATTGTTTTGTGGCAATAACTGAGGCAGCAGTGACCTTTCTTTCCAGACTGCAGGAAAAGTACTAACCAGGGTTAAGGAGCCACTGGAACCAGACTCAGGTCAGGTGAAGGAGTTCAGAATGGCATGTGTCTAAATCCAGAAATGCTGTGCTGTGAACTTCAATCAGAAGGCACTAGTGTCTGGTTGGGTCTTTCTAACATTGATGATTCTTTTCTAGAATCATGTTATGGTACAAGATTTTGTTAAATCCTTTCAGTTTTGTCAATGTTGACTATCTTAGTTAATTTTCACATTGATCTCAGCTTTTTCAGACACCAGGGCACCCAGTTGATAGGTGCTTAACTTTGGGTGTTCCTAGATGAAAGCTGGGTACCTTAGTTCCTACTATTAGAAACCATCCAGGCCCCCTACTAGCTCAACCCACTCCAGTAATCAGGATGGCCTGATGTAGTCAGGCTAAAGAGTTCTAACACTGGGCCCTGTAGTGAGTCCATACACTAAAGGTAGGAATAGGACTGCTACTAGGTGAGGAAAAGTCAACCTTGGTATGATCCAAGGTCAGACCAAATAACAGAGTGAACTACAGGAATGAGAAAAGGAACAAGTAATTCAGTCTTCAATGAGGGGAAGATGGCAGCCTCATACTTAGCAGGCCACACAAAGAGGGACAGCTGTAAGTTGACAGCCTTGGTAATATAGGGAAGAGCAGGCCCCACTTGTCAGGAAGGTAGGCAATTGGGAAGTATAAGCACATAGGCAAAGCTGCTGTGATGTTCATGTATTTGAGGCATTTCACATGACTTCATCTCCCCTCTACCTGCCACTATGGCAACTTAGCTTGGCCAACATAGCTGTTTCTACATACTACCTAGCCTGATATCAGAATCTGCCAGTTCCCCAGCCCTTCAGGGTCTGGACCAGAGCCTCCGCACTCCATGTAAAGTTATTCTTGTGGCAGCATACTCTGAGTAAAGAAGGGGAATAGGGTAATGACTGTTTAAGGTACAATATGAAACACTGATGGGCAACTCTCACACTGGAGCACCTCATCAAGTTGGTGAGGCTTTCTCAAGCATGCTTCAATTGGACTTCTCCATCTATTTAACCTGCATCCTTCTGTTCCTTTCACAGATGCTGGTCTGTATTAAATTGTATACCACAAATTGTATTGGCACCTGTTTCAGGAGGACCAATTTGTAACAGGTCACAACTGATATTCCTTTCCTACCACCAATTCTACATTCCCTTATCTTCAGATGCTGCTCCTCCACAGGTTACCCAGGCCTTCACTCTTTACTGGTATAACCTTGACCACTGGCTCTCAGCTACTGATATTTATGGTTGTCCATATTACTAGAAAAACCAAGAGATGCCCAGTAATTCCCACACATGTCCGTACCTCCCATTATCATCTAATAGAAGCCTTGGTTCCTTACCACAGCCCAAGTTTTAAGTAATTTCCTTCTGTCTTTGATGGGAAAAGTTCACTTTTCTGATGCAAAATATCAGAAACGCCCTTCCAACAAAACAAGGTTGTGGCAAGGGAAGAACAAATTCCTAAGTGGAATTGAGAGGGAATGGTAAGAATGGCCATTCCTACCTCTACCCTTTGGTGACAGAACATGAGGATATTATATTGATGGAATCAAGAAGTAGCTGTCCGCCCAGAGTACATACACATCTATCAGAATGGCAGAGTGTCAAGTGCACCAAAGCTGATGTGCCAACTCTAGACAACAGGTCATACTTATGTAGGTCATGCCAGCAGCCTCTAGGCGATGTAATATACAATAGCAGTCTGTATTCCTTTTTGTGCCTAATTTTGGGCTTGTTAATTATCTACCATGAGTCCATGCAATTATTGGAGGTACCATACACAGCACTGAATGGGGATATGATTGAGGAGAACCTGTGACTCCCACATCCTTTAAGACTTCAAGGGAATAGTAGTACCTACCATTCTAGTATACATTCCAATATACAGTATTTCAGTTTTCAGTCTTGGACAGGGTATAATTTCACAGGCTTCCCCCTTGAAGGGTTAGGGTTGAAAGGTAGGTCTTTCTTTCCTGTAGAACTTTACTCCACATATCAGGAAGCAACATAGTTTTACGATCTGCCAACTAGGCCCAACCCTTACAGGCCTTTAAATATAATGGGAAATGGCCACAGGGTGAAACACTGGACTGAGCAAGACTAAAATGGGAGGGAACTAACTACTCTCTTATACCCTTTAATAGAAAAGACATGAGGGTTTTGGGTCCCTCATATCAGTGATATATCTAACCCTAAATCCAAGAGCTTCTGAAAAATCTGAGTAGATTCCTTTCCATGAGGTGGAATCCCTCAAATTAAGTAACTATAGAGGGGAAGGACTTGGGAAGTTCCTCAAATTAAGTGAACTTTGGGGGAAGGACTTTGGGAGTCTCTACTGTGTATTTGCCATGCTATTATGGGGTCTTTTAAGAGGTTTTAGCCAGTACTAGCTAAGGTGTGAGTACTGGGCAAGAAATAGTGGACTTTCCACTGGGGCAACTAGTCTTAATCTTCTGCTCATCTACCCTTAGTCCTTTTTGGTTATGTAAATCCAGGGATACTTTTATGAGACACGTATCTTTCTTATTAACCCCACTGATTCTGGTCTACTAGCCTTACAGATCAGGGTCTCTCATTGCCACTCTGGTTCATGGTTCTTTATGGCAGTCCTTAGAGGCAATGTGGATATGATTACATGCTAGTGCCAGGCCTCTGCCTTTCTGAATCCTACCATCCTCATAGACATGGAAGAGCCTAGCTCTATATATGCCCTGCCATCAAACTTGGCCTATAGAGGACCTCCATGACACCAGCTTCTCATAGGGGCTGGTGCCATCTCACTAGTGCTCCCCTTTAGTTCTAGAGAAAGGAGTGACTGCAGGGAAATACCAGGGAACAGACAGCACTCAACTTCTCTAGCCAAATATCCAAGACATTCAGGCCACCTATTTCATAGGCTTTACAACATAGCCCCGAGAATAGGAAAACTATAAGGGCTTTTCCAATTATACCTTCACATTTAGTCATCATGGACTAGGGAACCATGGAGGGGTTCCAGAGACTCAAGCAAATCCTCCTGGTCTGAGGACTTAACTGGCCCCATACATCCTTAGTTTAATTGTAAATTCATGAGCATTTTTCAATCCTTATATAACTAACATGTGTAACCCTTTCTCCAACACTTTTAAAATCATAGTATTTTTTCTTCTGTATATAGTTCCTCAGATCATAGGAAGAGGATGGACTTTGGGAAGTCACTAACTATGTACTTGCTAGGATATTACAACTTCTTCCCCTAAGAGGGGTTAGCTAGGATTGGCTCAGGTGTGGGAACTGAGTAAGTTCCTTCACATTGGTTTACGTCTTTTCACCTGCTATTGATTGCTTTTGATATATACATGTCAAGCAATACGTTGGTGGCTGCCAACATTTTGCACTAGATGTGTCATGGTCTAATCGCTTTGTAGATCAAGACCTCTACTTGCTATTCTGTCTTTATGTAGATGAGATTAAGTGCTATTGCCCGACTTCTGCTATTTATGAATCCTATTATTCTCATGGACACTAGTGAGTCCAGTTTAATATAAACCTATACCAACTCAGGCCTGTAGAGGACACTCACCCTTGCTTCTCAGTGAGGCTGAGCCTTCTATCTCTAGTGTAGAACATTGGTTTTAGGACAAAGACCCCCATACTGGGGTGCTCTGAGAGCATCCTGGCCTCTCGTTAAAAAGAAATCTTTTAGCAGGCTCACCTCTGAGCCCTTTTTTAAACCTTGCCAACATAACTGTGCCATCTCCTCGTTCGCTGTATGTTAATAGCTCTCAAACTTGACTGCAGTCAATAATCACCTAGGGAGTTCTAAAAACACTGGTGCTTTTGCCTTATGTATGGAGATTGGTTAATTTGTAAGAGATTTGGGAACATTAAGGGTCAAGAGTCAAATATCCCTAAATGATTTGAATATATAGCAAAGTTTGAAGACAGTGGCTATAAGGCCATTTTTCCACTTCCCCACCCTTGTCCAGAGCTTCTGATCTCTATACTATCAGCATACTAAGACTGCTCCCATGTCTTTGTCAGGGCAGTAGTTAGTCCTGTAAAGGCACCTCACAGGAGTCAACTCTCCATTATCTGGCCTTCTATACTCTCTGCTCCAGCACCTTTAAAGCCCATTCATACGTCTGTTCTGAGTTCCTGACAGAGCAGCCAGGTCCTATACCTATACCAACTCAGGCCTGTAGAGGACACTCACCCTTGCTTCTCAGTGAGGCTGAGCCTTCTAATCTCTAGTGTAGAACATTGGTGAATGATCCCTCATCTCAACACTTCCCCACTTGGGCCATGCTGGACTTGACACTAGTAATTGGGCTAGAAGCTGTGAGGTGTGGGGCATTTCTTACAAGGAGTAAATACCAGCTTCTGTGAGATGTGCCTCAGACAAGGCTTCTGCATTATCCTTAAGCAAAAGGATAGAGGCCTAAAGGATTCAGGGGAATGAATAGTTCAAAGATGTGCTTCTGCCCAGATGTCCTTATACCAGTGTCCTAGCTCCTTCACCAGGACCTGACTTTAGTATATCAGAGGTGAGAATCTAGCATTCCTTGTAACTCTTATTCTCCTGATCATATGCTGGGACTGATTCTTAGCTACATGTGTACCTCACTGTAGGAGGTAAGGCTTTTTAGATGATAATTTGTAGTTAGCTGAACTGAACTTTTTTCTAGTGCTACCATAGCCATTAACAACCAACTTCCCAATCCTTGTAATCATTATTGCCTTCCTCTCAAATGCTAGAGACATTATATAAGCCAGTATATCCGTTTGATCTCTAGGTCATCTGCATTCACCACAGAGTCTGAGAACCTGTATTATACCATCATACTTACTAAAACTCAGCATCAGAATCCCCTGAAATGCTAGTCAGGCATAAAGGCCAAGTCGCATTGAGGCAGGAAAGTGTCTGGTCTTAATATTTTCACCAAGTTTTCTAGGCAGTTCTGATCCCCACCAAAGTTCAGGGTCATTGATATAGTGTTCTGGGAGTTATTACCATTCCCCTAATGCCTGCAATGTGGTCTTGCTGTAATAAAGGTAAGTGAGAACAATTCTAAAATCTCAACTCTTGGCAGAGGCTTTCACTGGCCATAGGATACATACAACCTCAATAGATTAAACACCTCAGTGTGTACATTTGTCTAGAGAACTAAGGTATTGATCATTAGCCTTTAGTTAATGCATTTTGTAATTTTTAGCATTACCACTAAAATCATAGAATAACTTCATTAGCAGAAAGAAATGGGACAAAAGTGTAATCAGTTCAAAAAAAAAAAAAAGCATGTAGATAGAGAATCAGGCCTTATGAAATAAATCACAAGCCCAAGTCTTAGTAATAAAGGACTAAGTGATTAAGATGTCAGGTTTCAGAAAAATCAAGCTATACACACACCAACTCAAACACAAAGCCATAAGGATGTAGAAAATTTGGTGAGAAAGATACAAATAAAACCAAAAGCTATATTAATGTGTCAGAAAACACATGGAGATCAAGTTATGTGTACTCAAACTGAAGGCTATCATTTTGAAGGGACTATCTCTATATGTCAACCAAAATTTGTAGTTCTTTTGAGGTGAAAAAAATCCATAAATATACTGGGATATTAATATGGTTCCCTTAACTGACAAGAAAGTGGAAACATCAGTAAGGAAATTAAAGATTTGGCCACTGCACTTGATAAGCTGGAACACATACAAACACTGTACTCAGTAAATGCAAGACAATTGCAAGCACATGCAGAATTCCTGCAAAATAGTAAAGCAAATCAAATAATTGGCACTATAACTTGCCCCTAAGTGCAAATAGACTAGAAATTAGAAATAAAAGTGACAAAACCCTGTATTTTGGAATAAACGGTCAGTTATAATCCATAGGTGAGAGTAAAACGTAGTGATTAGGAATTTAAGAATGAGGTATTCTTTCTATTCAAGTTGTAGAAATCTTCAAGAGAACACTCTGCCCTGAAGCCAGATCTACAAAATTTTAACTGTAGCCCAGAGAGCCGAGGTTGCGAAACCACCAAGTTAAATGCCATAGTGACAATCACCTCTGAGGAGGAAAAGAACATTCTGGCATCTCTTAGAACACAAAAGGAAGTGATGGCAACCCACATAGAAGTGGGTAAGAAGAAATCGGGGGGAACGTTCAGGAGTTTTTAAGAGATTAAGTGCAGGCTAAAGTTTGGAATGTTTGGGTGTCCCAATCAGAAGACAAATTCACTCACAGGATCTTTTTTTTTTTTTTTTTTTTTTATGTTTTATTTATTTTGGATACAGACAGAGACAGAGCATGAGGTGGGGAGGGGCAGAGAGAGAAGGAGACACAGAACCGGAGGCAGGCTCCAGGCTCTGAGCTAGCTGTCAGCACAGAGCCTGATGCGGGGCTTGAACCCACGAACGTGAGATCTGACCTGAGCTGAAGTCGGAGGCTCAACCGACTGAGCCACCCAGGCGCCCCTCTCACAGGATCTTTAACCAATGTTCTCATTTGGTTGTCCTTGGACGAGACTAGGACTGAGACCAGATAGTTTTCTTGGTGGGATACACATGCAGGATATTGGCTGCTACTGGAAGCTAGTTCCCAACACCTTCGCATTTACAGGAACCTCTCAGAAGGGAATAAAGCCTTATGCCCCTGGAGAAGAGGGAAATGCTTTCCTCTGAGTCTGCCATTGACCCACATTTATAGTAGACAAAACTCATCGGTGTTTTCTAGAACACATGTTACTCTTCCCCATTGCCAGGATTAAAGGCAAGAGCCACAGCTTCTGGGAGAAGTTAGAAAAACCCATGGCCTCCTCCTATTCCTACCGCAATACAAAGAGGCAGGATGCAGCTCGAGGAAGCATAGGCCAAAGATTTGGATGGTTGAATGCCCCCCACCCACCCAAGACAAATTTACTCACAAGATCATTGATAATGTTCTCATTTGGTTGTTTGTTTTTGGAAAAGGCTAGGCTGAGACCAGAGGGTTGTGCTTGGGGACACAGGCATGCAGCAGGAGATTGGCGGCTGCTGGAAGCCAGGTCCCAACACCTCCCCATTTCTTCTACCTTCTCTCAGAAGGGAATAAAGCCTTAAGCCACTGGAGAACAGAGAAATGCTTTCCTTTTGGAGCTTCTCAAGGCCCAAATTTATAGTGCAGCAGCAAAACTCATCTGCCTTAGTAGGAAAGAAGGAACATTCTGTCCCATTGCAGGAGTAAAGGCAAAAGCCCCAGCTTCTGGGAGAAGAAAAAGAAAACCCCATAGCCTGCCCCCTTTCCTACACTAGTACAACTAGAGGCAAGACACAGCTCAGGGAAGAATAGGCCAAAGATTTGGATGTTTGGGTGCTCCACACAGAAGACAAGTTCCCTCACAGGACCATTGCCAAAGTTCTCATTCTCATTTGGTTGTTCTTGAAAAAGACTAGGGCTGACACCAGAGGGTTGTGCTTGGTGGCACAGCATGCAGCAGGAGATTGGTGGCCGCTGGTCCCCAGGTCCCAAAACCACTCCATTTCCTCGACCTTCTGTGAGAAGAAAGCCTTATGCCTCTGGAGAAGGGATGGTAATGCTCCTCTTTAAGAGGGTTCCCAAGACCCAAAGTTCATAGTGGAGAAGCTACACTCATATGCCTTAGTAGGTGAGAAGGCCTTTTCTCTTCCACACTGCCAGGACTAAAGGCAAGAGCCACAGCTTCTGGAAAGAAGCAGGAAACCCCATAGCCCCCGCATTTGCTCCACCAATACCAAGAGAGACAGGAAACAACTTGGGGAAGCTTAGGCCGGGGTTTTGAATGTTTGGGTGCCCCTCACAGAAGACAAGTTCCCTCACAGGATCTTTGCCAGAGTTCTCATTCTCGTTTGGTTGCTCTTGGAAAAGACTAGGGCTGAGACCAGATAATGTTCTCAGACACGCAGGTGCTGGTCCCCAGGTCCCAAGACCACCCCATTTCCTTGACCTTCTCTGAGAAGGAAAGACTTATGCCTCTGGAGAAGGGATGGTAATGCTCCTCTTTAAGAGGATGCCCAAGACCCAAAGTTCATATTGGAGAAGCTACACTCATATGCCTTAGTAGGTGAGGCCTTTTCTCTTCCACACTGCCAGGACTAAAGGCAAGAGCCACAGTTTCTGGAAAGAAGATGCAGGAAACCCCATAGCCTCCCGCCACTCTTACACCAATATAAGAGGCAGGGTACACTCAGGAAAGCATCTGCCATCGTTTCGGATGTTTGGGTGCCCCACACAGAAGACAATTTCCCTCATAGGTTTGTTGCCAAAGTTCTCATTTTCGTTCGGTTGTTCTTGGAAGAGACTAGGGATGACACGAGGTAATTTTTGTGGTGGACATGCATGCAGCAGGAGATTGGCGGCTGCTGGAAGCCAGGTCCCAACACCTCCCTGTTTCCTCGACCTTCTCTCACAAAGGAATAGAGCCTTATGCCACAGAGAGAAGAGAGAAACACTCTTCTGACAGCACCTGTCAATTTGCTAAAATTTAGAGTGGAGAAGCAAAACTCCTCTGGCTTTGGAGGAGAGAAGGTATTTTCTCTTACCCATTGCCAGGACTAAAGGCAAAAGTCACAGGTTCTCATTCGATGAACAAGAAGGAAACCCCATAGCCTCCTGCCATTCCTACACCAATACGAACAGAGGCAGGATATATAGTTCAAGGAAACTTAGGCCAGTTTTGACTGTTTGGGTGCCCCACACAGAAGACAAGTTCCCTCACAGGATCTTTTTAAAGGGTGTCATTTGGTTGTTCTGGAAAAGACTAGAGTTGACACCAGAGGGTTGCGTCTGGTGGCACAGGCATGCAGCAGGAGATTGGTGGCTGCTGGCAGCCAGGTCCTAAAACGTCCCCATTTCCTCGACCTTCTCTCAAGAGAAAAGCCTTATATCAGTGGAGAAGAGATGGCAATGCCTTCCTCTCAGAACCTTTCAAACCTAACCTTTATAGTGGAGAAGCAAAACTCATCTGCCTTAATAGGAGTCAAGGTATTTTCTCTTCCCCATGCCAGGTATTTAGGCCAGTGCCACAGCTTCTGGGAAATAGAAGGAAACCCCATAGCTTGCCTCCATTCCTACTCCAGTGGAAAGAGGCAAGATACAACTCGGGGAAGCATAGGCCGACACTTTGAATATTTGAATGCTCCACATAGAAGACAAGTTCCCTCACAGGATCTTTGCCAAAGTTCTCATTTGGTTGTTCCTGGAAAAGACTAGGGCTGACACCAGAGGCTTGTGCTTGGTGGCAGAGGCATGTAGCAGGAGATTGGCGGCTGCTGGAAGCCAGGTTCCAATGCCTCCGCATTTCCTCAATCTTTTCTCAGAAGAGAATAAAGTCTTATGCCCCTGGAGAAGGGGGAAATTCTTTCCTCTTGGAGCCTGCCATAGACCCACATTTATAGTGGAGGAAAAAAACTCATCGGTATTTTCTAGAACGCATGTCTTTCTTCCCCATATCCAGGATTAAAAGGCAAGAGCCACAGCTTCTGAGAGAAGAGAAGTTAGAATATGCCAGAGCCTCCCCCCTATTCCTACCACAATGCAAAGAGGCAGGATGCAGCTCGAGAAAGCATAGGCCAAAGACTTGGATGGTTGAATGCCCCACACACAAGACAAGAGTATTCACAGGATCTTTGCCAAAGTTCTCATTTGGTTGTTTTTGGAAAAGACTAGGGCTGAGACCAGAGGGTTGTGCTTGGGGACACAGGCAAGCAGCAGGAGATTGGCGGCTGCTAGAAGCCAGGTCCCAACAACTTCCCATTTCCTCCACATTCCCTCAGTAAACAGTAAGGCCTTATGCCACTGGAGAAGAGATGGAAATCTTGTCCTCTCAATGCCTGTCAAAGACCTAAAGTTTATAGTTGAGAATCAAAATTTATCAACCTTTGTAGGAAAGAAGTTATTATCTCCCACTATTGCCAGGACTGAGGGCCAGAGTCACAGCTTCTGGGAGAAGAAAATGCAGGAAATCCCATAGCCTTCTCCTATTCCTACACCAATATAAAGAAAGGCTGGGTACAGCTGGGGGATTGGTACAATATGCTTGCTTTCTTGAGAAGACCTAGGAGAGTTGGGTGCCATTGATTTGGAGCAGAGTTGCTCAGAAGTCACCCTAGCAGCTCAGTAACATAGGACCAGCTTGATACTAAGGCTGGTCAAGGAGACTAGAGGACAGTTCTCTCTTCCCCCTAAGCTTAGCACAAACCCAGCAGTCTATTACAGGGGTAATGGGAAACCTTGGACAGAGACTCTTTCTGGGTCCTAGGCATTTAGAAACCGCTAAAAGCTGAGGATGAGCCAGAACACAGAATACCTCTGGGACTTTTTACAGAAGGGAAAGCAGACTGCAGTTTAGAAACTGAAAGCCACTATCTTTAGTGGCAAATGGCATATCAGATAAAGGGCTAGTATCCAAAATATACAAGGAGCTCACTAAACTCCATGCACGAAAAATGAATGATCCAGTGAAGAAATGGGCAGAAGACCTGAATAGACACTTCTCCAAAGAGGACATCCAGATGGCCAACAGGCACATGAAACGATGCTCAGTGTCACTCATCATCAGGGAAATTCA
>PISW01015786.1:0-15501 GCA_004023785.1 Mungos mungo
TTTATTTTTGATACAGAGAGAGACAGAGCATTAGAGGGGGAGGGGCAGAGAGAGAAGGAGACCCAGAACTGGAAGCAGGCTCCACGCTCTGAGCTAGTTGTCAGCATAGAGCCTGACGCGGGGCTCAAATCCACAAACGTGAGATCTGACCTGAGCTAAAATTGGAGGCTTAACCGACTGAGCCCCAAATCCAAAACATTTAAGTGTGCGTTGGTGGTATAGTGGTGAGCATAGCTGTCTTCAAAAACATTTTAAAAAAATTATTAACTGCTGATATCTATTATTCTGCAATGTTAGTATATCCCAAGAAGTTCTCTAAACTGGTACTTGGTTAAGTAGTACTGCCACGGATCATAAGCCGGCATCGGTCGTAAAATGACTAAGGTGACTTCTCTTATGTTAAGAAATCTATGTTTTGTTTCCCCTATTCGGTGGGCCCTTAAACTTATCTGCCTACAAAATCATTACCTTCAAAACTGGTCCTAAAGTGATAAAGATCCATTAATTGCCTGACAAAGATTTCAAGACCTGATCATAAATGAGACACTTGGTTGGTTCAGTGAAAAGTGCAACTGCTGATCTCAGGGCTCTGAGTTTGGGTGAAGAGATGAATCAGAATTAAAATATTTAAAAATATAAGTGTGGAGCCCAATACAGGGCTCAAATTCATGAACCACAAAGTCATGACCTGAACCAAAGTTGGCACTTAGCCGAATGAAACACCCAGGTGCCCCGATTTTGACTTACTTTACATCCCATGTGATTTCATACAGTAGTATTTTTTCTGTGTGATTCTTATTTAATTCCACACAATGACCTCCAGTTTGTATGAGCCCCACTCAAGGTCTTCTATGCTGGACCCCCTGGCAGAAAGATTATTTAGAGTTAATAAGCATTCAACATTAAGCAGATTCAGAAAAAAATGTTTACCTTTCACCTCCCTGTCTAAATAGTCACATACATAGAAAAGCTCCCCCAGAATGAGAGCAGTCACCATTCGTGACTACATTATGATATAACCCTAGGTATGGTCAACATAGGGAATCCAGTGAGGACCATGTGAACAAAGTTTTCCATGTCCTCCTGTTTTAGAGTGGTGTGGAAAATATTTGCTTATCAAATACTTACTTTTCATCTTCTTGTGAATTACATTTTTTCCCTTGGAGGCCCCAGACTTCTGATTCTTTCCTCCTCCTTATTCCTTCCTTCCTTCCTTCTTCTCCACGTCCTTCTCCTCCTCCTTCTCTCCTCTTCAAACACATATATACCTTACTTTCCCTTTGCAAGTGTCCTGTGTTTGTGGAGTGTCCATTCATATACTATTAAATCTGAATTTCTCCTGGTTGTCGCATGCCAATTTGCTTCTTAGTCAACAATGAGAATTGCCTCTGAGGTTCCAGTTCATCCTTTTGTATATTCTTCCAAATCGTATTTAGCTCCTCTTTTATACATTCATGTTATGGAAGAAAAAGAAACAGAAAGGCAGGGCACAGCATCCATATTCTGGGGGGAATAAGGGACAGCTATTTTCAAGTCCTAAAGGATGAGAAGTTTAACTCACATGCACATTCCTGAGGTCCCCAGCACGGCACCATGTGAGTAAAAGCTGTGTGTGTGCAGAGAAGAAGCTCCATAAACACTGCTGAATGCTGTACGTATGTTACTTTCCAAATATCTCAGACCCTAACTGTTCCAAATACTGTCATGGGCACATACCTCTAACGCACTGATCTATGGTCTCTGGCTTATGGCTTGACTAATTGTAGCTTCTTTGAGATTTCCACAGACCACGAATGCTGGGGAAACAAGTAGCATGGTGTTCCTAGGAAATCAAGCTTGACTGTGGTAAAGAAGTGGCCTTTTCTGATGCCAGCAAGGCTTGAGATCATATCAAGAATGTTTCAGCACTGGACCACTTTTCCCCTGCAGGTCAAGGCTCAGTAGTTCTTTGACTCCCCCTTAAAAACTCCCTGCTTCCTATGTGGCTGTGTAGATTGTTTATAACCCCTAATTCAGAGAATGAAAATAGTTCAAAAAATACAGCTTTCTAATCAATCTCATTGGGTCTCTGTCTCTGAACCTGTTCCTCTGTACGTAGGTCCTTTGAGCGTCATCCCCAATATCTACCGTAAAATGTGACATATGAAAGCTTTGTCCACAATGATTACATCATCCAATATGTCCTCCTCCAGAACTGCCACTGATCAAGGTCTGGGCATCACTGGAACACATGTCATCTTACAGCATCTGGTCCTTAGTAACACAGGAATTTAGTTAAATCATGAAGATGAAATGGCACTTCCCTAATCCTCAGAAACCCACCACATTTGCTAGTCCTTTATCCCTCTGACATTTATTTCCTCAGAAGATGTAACCAACAGTTGCCTATGACTTTGAAGTTCCAAAAGGGAGTCACTTTGGGTTCACATCCTACACTGGAAAGAGATCTTCACATTTTCTTACTTTCTACCCCTCCCTTCATGATTTATTCATGAGATAGGTTAACATTGGTGTAGGGATAACAGGTCACTCTGTACACATGCATGTTAACACATTACACACAATTGTTTTATTAATTAAATCTATCAACTTCACACACAGACTAAGTTATGTATTTCAAATCCACTCTATTACAATTGTACAAAATCTAGAATACAAGCCTTCAGAAAGTATTTGTTGATAAGATGCTGTGGGAATAGACTTCCATAATTTTCCAGGCCTGAGGTCATTCTTTAAAAATGTGTATTTATAGGGGCATCTGGGTGGCTCCGTCAGTTTGCATCTGACCTCAGCTTAGGTCACTGTCTCATGGTTTGTGAAGTGGAGCCCCGAATCAGGCTCTGTGCTGACAGCTCAAACCTGGCACCTGCTTCAGATTCTGTGTCTCCTTTGCCCCTCCCCCATTCGCACTCTATCTTTCTGTCTCTCAATATAAGTAAGTTTTTAGACAATATTCAAAATGTGTACTTATCAGTGTATGTTATTTTTGGGAGAATTAATAATGCTCTTTCTAATCTCGCTGAGGACTTCATCATTCGAACCACACCAACTGACCTTCTTTAACTATTCCTGTAGTGAAATTACACCAGTGTTTCACTACACTGCCACCTCTTTGTGGCTTAAAAACTAGTGGGAAATTATTTTATTTGTAATATTCAACAAGGATTTTTGTCTTAATACAGGGAAAAGAATGATGTTTTGAAAGCTTCTTTCATGACAACTTGCATCAATGTCTTCACCAACAACAGCCTCTCTATGTACGTTTTCTTTATATATTGTGTATTATGTTGCCCCTCATCTTCCATGGAGAATGAGGCATGAGTCACACCTAATGAGGAAGGACATGTCATAGCTCTACTACATCAATAATTAGCCACATAATTTTCCAAAACCACTCAGAGGTAATGAATTTTGGAAGTATTTTGAGAGTAGAAATATACTAATATTTTCTCATCACAACTGTCAAATAGCTTGATGTGACAAAAAAAAGAGCACACAGACAGAAAATAATTATACCTACACAAAAATTGGTCCTTTTAGGGGCACCTGTGTGGATCAGTTGGTAAAGAAGAAACTTTGGCCCAGATGGTGATCTTGCAGTTTGTGGGTTCAAGCCCCCTATCGGGCTCTGTGCTGACAGTTCAGAGCCTGGAACCTGTTTCAGATTCTCTGTCTTTGTCCCTGTCTGCGCCTCCCCCAACCCCACACACTCCTGCTGTCTTTCTCTCTATCTCAAAAATCAACATTACAAAAACTAATCCATTTAATCTTTTGAGGCACAATAGCATATATATCATGTTTAACTTTGTATTATTCCTTAACATCAGTATTCTGATGTATGTCTGAATAGAGACTGATATACAAATTTCAAGGTGAATTCTGTTACATTTATTTACATATGATGTTCAATTTTATATTTTTCTAAATATTTATATCTTTCAAGTTATCTTCTTTTCTGCACTGTCTGGTGTTTGCTAATGTGTACGTTTAATATGAAGGTCTTACCTCATTTATTATGTCTGTAGGATCTAAATCTCATGTGCATTTTCAGATATTGATTAAAGATCAAATTCCACATAGAAGCACTGCAATTTTCTCCACATGTGACTTTCTGTGTTATAAGATAGCTATGATGTGGAGCAAGTTGTGAGTTCCAGCTATAGGCTGAACACATTCTTTACCTTTGTAATGTTTCTCCTCAGCATGAAGTCTGTGATCCTGAGTAGGGTTGAGCAGTCACAGAGGTTTTACCACATTCATTATATTTTGTTTTTTCTCCAGTATGAATTCTGTAATGTAGAAGGAAGCTTCACCTCTGATTCACAGGTTTCTGAAATTCTTTATATTTGCAAAATCCTCCCCAGTATTCCTTCTCTGATCAGGACTCAGGATGTAGCATTGCTTAAAAGCCTTGCCACATTGTTTAGTATTCAGTGGTTTGTCTCCAGTATACGTTTTCCAATGTGAAATAAGGGGTGAACAGTGCACAAAGCTTTCCTCACATTCCTTAAATTTGGACGATTTGCTCCAGTATGAAATCTGTGATAATGAGTAAAGGTTGAAGAATGATTAAAGACCTTACTTCATTCTTTACATTGGTATGGTTTTTAATCTACTATAAATTCTGTGATGTTGAGTAAGGTGTGAGTGTCGGGGAAAGATCTTGCCACATTGTTTTCATTGGTGAGGTTTCTCTCTAGTATGGATTTGGTGATGTTGATTAGGCATGACGGCAGCAGAAAGGCCTTGCCACATTCATTACATTGATAAGATTTCTCCGCATTATGGATTCTCTGATGTCTAGTAAGGTACGAGGACATGGAAAAGGACTTGCAACATTCATTACATTGGTAAGGTTTCTCTCCAGTATGAATGCGGTGATGTTGATTAAGTTCTGAGGGTCAGTTAAAGGCCTTCCCACGTTCTTGACATTGGTAAGGTTTCTCTCCAGTATGGATTCGGTGATGTTGAATAAGTACTGATGGCCAGTTAAAGGCCTTGCCACATTCTTGACATTGGTAAGGTTTTTCTACAGTATGGATTCTATGATGTTTGGAAAGGCCTGAGGGGTAGGTATAAGCCTTGCCACATTCTTGACGTTGGTAAGGTTTTGCTCCAGTATGGATTCAGTGATGTTGATTAAGGGCTGAGACGACTTAAAGGCCTTGCCACATTCGTTATGTTTGTAAGGCTTCCCTCCAGTATGGATTTGGTTATGTGCAGTAAGAGGAGAGTGTTGGGTAACGACCATCCCACATTTTTTATGTGTGTAAAGTTTCTCTCCAGTACGAATTAGTCTATGTCCATTTACTGATGAGCCATAATTTAACGTTTTGCCACATTCTTCACATTTGTAAGGGTTCTCTCCAGTGTGCCCTCACTGACGTTGAATTGGTGCTGAGTGCAATTGAAGGCTTTGCCACACTCCTCACAAATGTAACCTTTCTGCCCAGTATGGATTGTCTTGTTTGTATGCAGTCTTGACGACTGACTAAGTAAGTTCCCAGGTTGACTGCATGTGTATGGGGTTTTTCCCACACGAATCCTCTTTTGATCACTGACATTGGAGGACTTGTTAAGTGTTTTCCCACATTCATTATATTTAGAAGGATTCTCTCCCACAAGTAAACTCTTATGTGTAATAAGGTTGGCGCTTGGATCAAAGCCCTCCCCGTATTTATTACATTCAAACTCATTAGCCAACAGGGAGATCATAACCTGGGCCAAAATCAGGAGTCTGACCCTTAACCGACTGAGCTACCCAAGTGCTCCAGGGCTTCCTTCTTTTGAGAGGCTGGTATATTTACCAAGAATAAATTAGGTGAGGCAACTGTACAAGGTAGAGAGTTAATGCCAGAGATTAACTTTTTATATCATAAAAAGTTGTGGGGCACCTGAGTGGCTCAGTCGGTTAAGTATCTGACTTCGGTACAGGTCTGATCTCATGGTTCATGGGTTCAAGCCCTGTGTCGGGCTCTGCTGAATACTGGCTCTGAGCCTGGAGCCTGCTTTAGATTATTTGTTTCCTTCTCTCTCTCCACCTCCCCAGCTTGTGCTCTGTCTCACTCTGTCTCTCATAAATAAATAAACGTAAAAAAAAATTTTTTTAAGTTGCCTGCCTGGTGTGGCAAACCAACATTTGACAATCATTTGCTCTTTCTTTTTTCTTGTGAATACACTTCCCCTGTTCTGAAATTCTGAATTCCTACCACTATCTTCAAAGTCACCGTGGTATATAAGCATCAACTGTCTACTTTCTTTATGCTCTTTGTACGCTCTTTATAGAACTCTCCAACATGTACAAAATCAGATATTAGAAGTGGATTTAAGAGAAGTTATAAGGAAATTCTGACATGGTATACATACAGTTTTGTTTTGTTTTTTAGTTTAATACATCTCCCTACAAAGAGCACCAGAGGTAATACATTTATAAAGTAAGGAGTTCTTTTTAGGACACTTTCCAATATTTGTGACACCTTATATTTGTTCTAGTATACGCACATCACAAATGTCACCTGCTCGTCTTTTCCCATTTGGTCTCAACATACAAATATATATGCCATCAAAAATTCATGTCATGAGCAATTGGTTTTTAAAAAAATTTCTCTTACAGTTCTGTTTTAAAGGTACAAAAGAAAATCTGGAATTAAGCTATCATGAACTATGTGCAAGTTGTAAAAATGTTTAGTGTAAAAGGACTGTGCACATCCAAAACTTAGCTTTAAGAAGATTATGAAGGAAGATGTGAAATGACTCTCGACTATGGCTCTTTCATCTTCCAGGGAGAGAAATAAGGCATCTGGGTGAGACCTCTCTTGGCAAACACTTAGCATGTGATCACACCAGAGAAATTTTCTATTACTTGGCTGGAGTTTCAGCATAGACTCGTTTTGGTGAGGATTGGTCCTTTTCCATTTATAATAGTTTATACACTCTGAGAGGCGTCCTGGTTCTGTGCTTGTGTTAAGTTGTCTCCTGGCTGGCAACGGGGAACTGTTTCTGACCCCGCTCTCCATGTGCAGCCCATTAGGCTGTATGTTACACAATCAGCGGGTGTTCGGTTAGGCCTCTAATAAAAGAAAGATGATGATCCTTTGTAATACTGCATGGCCACAATATGCTTTAGAGTCAGGAAAGCACAGATTATAGGTCTGTGGCAGGGATGACTCTTCCTCTGAGAAATTTAATATTTTTTCACAGTGCCCCAATGTAAGTGACTGATGCATTGTGTTCGTGAGATTCTGAACGGATCCAAAGACAAAGGATAGTCACTCCTGTCATTAGACAGAGGCAGAGTCAACAGCACCCAGCAGCCATCCCACAGGGGCTCCCATTCACAGTACAAATAATTTAGTTGCCTTCTCCGGGGAACCAGAGCAGAATCAGCCACTAAACATGCTGAGCACTTTGAATTTAGGCAGATTAACTCCAGGGAAAACTAGGGCACAAAATACAATCAACCAGCTCCAGGGTGACCCCTGCAGAAGCAGGATCACTCTAAGTAGCACATCCACTCACAGCTAAAACCCGAGCATTTAAACCCACTAGGAATGAACATAAACCATCACAATGGAGAAAAGGACGCAAAGCCCCCTCCCAGCAATCTGGTGGGTCTCATGTTTAACACACATCGATGACATATTTGCAAGTATCTAACTACACAGAAAGTTAGACTGAGGATGACTGTAATGCTCAGGTGGCCTAATGGAGACCCTTTGAAATGCCGTCTTTGTGTATTTGTGCACCCACCTGGCGAGAGCCAACTATTACACTACACCAAGTGGGAAATATCTGTTTTTCACTGGTATTGAGACTATTTTTTTAAATATTTTATTGTCAAATTGATTTCCATACAACACCCAGTGCTCTTCCCCACAGTGCCCTCCTCCATCACCACTACCTCTTTCCCCCCTCCCCCTCCCCCTTCAATCTTTGGTTCGTTTTCAGTATTCAATAGTCTCTCAAGTTTTGCATCTCTCTCTCTCCCCAACTCTCTTTCCCTCTTCCCCTCCCCCTGGTCCTCCGTTAAGTTTCTCCTGTTTTCCTGTTAGACCTATGGGTGCAAACATATGATTTCTTTCCTTCTCTGCCTGACTTATTTCGCTTAGCATGACACCCTCGAGGTCCATCCACTTTCCTACAAATGGCCATATGTCATTCCCTCACATTGCCATGTAGTACTCCATTGTGTATATATACCACATCTTCTTGATCCACTCATCAGGTGATGGACATTTAGGCTTTTTCCATGATTTGGCTATTGTTGACAGTGCTGCTGTGAACATTGGGGTACAGGTGCTCCTATGCATCAGCACTTCTGTATCCCTTGGGTAAATCCCTAGCAGTGCTATTGCTGGGTCATAGGGGAGTTCTATGGATAGTTTTTTGAGGAACCCCCACACTGTTTTCCAGAGCGGCTGCACCAGTTTACATTCCCACCAACAGTGTAGGAAGGTGCCCGTCTCTCCACACCCTCGCCAACATCTATAGTCCCTTGATTTCTTCATTTTAGCCACTCTGACTGGCGTGAGGTGGTATCTCAGTGTGGCTGTATTGAGACTATTTCAAAGGAAACACTGATAAGACAGTGTCTACATAGAAAACAAATATGGAACCTTCTGAAATAGTGACAAAAACTGACTCAAAAATATCAACCCTTGTGGAAGTACCTCCTACTGATCCAGCATCTTTTTTTTTTAATTTTAATGTTTATTTATTTTTGAGAGAGTGCGGGGGACCAGCCTACGCACCAGAGTCTAAGGGTCTGAGTAGGGGGTTGGTGTCGGCGAAATATCTACAAGAAAGAACACAGACAACATGAATGGTGGAAGAGACCACACTTTACTGTGAAACTTGGCATCTTATATACCATAGGTGATTACATCTTTCTTTTAATGATTACATTGTTTGCAACTTCTTAGGAATCTCATGTTTCAGAAAGGATCATTGTTTTCACAGAGGAGAGAACAGAAAATCAGACAGGATTGAGATACAATACAGAAAATCAAAAAACATAATTCATCACTCAAAATACATCAGCGGGGGTCTTATTTTGCATATATAGTATAATATTAACTGAAGCTTATGACAAGGCTATTTTTCTTTAAAGGTTCAAACAATAGTCTGAGAGTAAGGTGCCTCTAACCAGGGTGGAAGTTTCAGTCAGAAAGTCTGCCCATTTACTGAAACCACAATTACCAAGTGGTAATAGGAGAAGTAACCCCAATCTCTGATCCATTTAGGTCAAGCAGTCAAGCGCACACATCTTTAGGTGGGGGGAAGCAGGGTCCCAAAGGCCACACAGCACTGTACCCCAGTCTCCCAGGACCTATGTTCTTTTTGTCCTGATCCTCAAATGAGGGGAGGGCCAACCGTTATCCAGGGTAGCGCCTTCCTAGACAAAGCTAGGGACTTTGCGATTACATACACTCCCCACGGAGGCTTTGCCGTCACAGTGGAATCACCTCTGCAGGCTTTTTGGCTGGATGGGCCCCAAGAGAGAGAGAGAACAGAGCACAAACAGGAGAGGGGCAGAGAGAGAGGGACACACAGAATCCAAAGCAGGCTCCAGGCTCTGTCTGAGCTGTCAACACAGAGACCCATGCGGGGCTCAAACTCACAAACAGCCAGATCATGACCTGAGCTGAAGTCAGACACTTAACTGACCGAACCACCCAGGTGCCCCTCCAGCATCTTTTTATACTTGAAATGAGATGCCAGGAAATGACACATTAAAATAAACTCTGTCAGAGTACGAGAATACTCGTTCCTTCAAGATCCTTCTAGCTGGGTTAAGAATCAAATTCAAATGAGACAGATTAACAGGAGACAATAAAAAAAAACTTTTAAAATATTTATTCATTGAGAGAGAGCTTGCAGATGCGAATGTGTGAGGGACAGAGAGAGATGGAGAGGGAAACAATCCTAAGCAAGCTTCAGACTCAGAACAGAGCTGGACACAGGATCTCACACAAAATGTGAGATCATGACCTGTGAAATCAAGAGATAGATGCTTAACCAACTGAGCCACACAGGGCACCTTGAATAAATAAATGTAATAGGTGTACATATAGGAATCCAGATAAACATGGAAATTCCAAAGATGGTCAAGGTTCTTTCCATACTTTGGCTATTGTTGATAGCGCTGCTATAAACATGGGGTGCATTTGACCCTTCGAAAGGCCACAGCTGTATCCCTTCGATAAATACCTAGTAGGGTAGTTCTATTTTTGATTTTTTGAGGAACCCCCATAGTGTTCTTCAGGATGGCTGCATCAGTTTGCATTCCTACCAGCAGTGCAAAAGAGATCCTCTTTCTCCACCTCCTCACCAGCATCTGTTGTTGCCTGAGTGAATTGTTTATTTTAACCATTCTGTCTGTTGTGAGGTGGTATCTCACTGTGGTTTTAATTTGTATTTCCCAGATGATGAGGATTTTTTCATGTGTCTGTTAGCGATCTGGATGTCTTCTTTGGAGAAGTATCTATTCATGTCTTTTGTTCATTTCTTCACTGGATTGTTTGTTTTTTGGGTGTAGAGTTTGATAAGTTCCTTATAGATTTTGATGACTAACCCTTTATTTGATATGTCATTTGTATATGTCTTCTCTCATTCCATCAGTTGCATTTTAGTTTTGCTGATTGGCTCCTTCTCCGGGCAGAAGCTTTATATCTTGATGAGATCCCAGTAGTTCACTGAAGACAATGGAGTATTACTCAGCAACCAATAAATCCCACTTGCCTCTGGAGACGTGTTGAGTGAGAAGTTGCTACGGCCAAGGTCAAAGAGGTTTTTTCCTGCTTTCTCCTGTAGGATTTTGATGGCTTCCTGACTTAGTTTAGGTCTTTGGTCCATTTTGAGTTTATTTTTGTGTCTGGTGTAAGAAAATGGTGCAGGTTCATTTTTCTACATGTTGTTGTTCAGGTTTCCCAGCATCATTTGTGGAAGAGACTGTCTTTATTCTGTTGGTTATTCCTTGCTGTTTTGTCACAGATTAGATGCCCATATGTGGGTGGGTCCATTTCTGGGTTCTCTATTCTGTTCCACTGATCTGAGTGTCTGTTCTTGTGCCAGTACCATACGGTCTTGATGATTACAGCTTTATAATACATCTTTTTAAAAATGTTTTATTATTTATTTTTGAGAAAAAGGCAGAGGATGAGTGGAGGAGGGGCAGGGAGAGAGGGAAACAGAATCTGAAGTTGCTCTAGGCTCCAAGCTGTCAGCACAGAGCCCAAGGCGGGGCTTGAACTCACGAACTGAGAGATCATGACCTGAGCCAAAGTCAGACACAACCGACTGACTGACCCAGGTGCCCCTATAATACTTCTTGAAGTCTAGGATTGTGTTGCTTCCAGCTTTGGTTTTCTTTTTTGGGATTGCTTTGGCTACTTGATGTCTTTTCTGGTTCCATACAAATTTTGGGATTGTTTATTCTAGTTCTTTGAAGAATGCCGGTGTTATTTTGATAGGGATTGCATTGAATATGTAGATTGCTTTGGGACCTATTTGACATTTTAACAATATTTGTTCTTCCTATCCAGGAGCATGGAATATTTTTCCTCTTGTGTGGCTGTGTGTGTGTGTTCTTCAATTTCTTTCATAAGCTTTCTATAGTTTTCAGTGTATAGATTTTCCACCTCTTTGGTTAGGTTTATTCCTAGGTGTTTTATAATTTTTAGTGCAATTGTAAATGGGATCAATTCCCTGATTTCTCTTTCTGTTTCTTCATTATTGGTGTTTAGGAATGCAACCAAATTCTGTGCATTGATTTTATATCCTGTGACTTTGCAGAATTCATGGATAAGTTCTAGCAGTTTTTGGTGGAATTTTTTGGGTTTTCCATATAGGGTACCATGTTTTCTGTAAAGAGTGAGTGCTTGACTTCCTCCTTGCTGATTTGGATGCCTTTTATTACTTTGTGGTGGATTGCGGAGGCTAGGACTTCCAATACTATGTTGAATAACAGTGGTGAAAGTGGATATCCTTGTCGTGTTCCTGACCTTAAAGGGAAAGCTCTCAGCTTTTCCACCTTGAGGATGATATTAGTGGTGGGTCTTTCCTATATGGCTTTTATCGTCTTGAGATACAATCTTTCTATCCCTACATTCTTGAGGGGCTTTATCAAGAAAGGATGCTGTATTTTGTCAAATTCTTTCTCTGCATCTATGGAAAGGATCATGTGGTTCTTGTCCTTTCTTTTATTGATGTGATGTATCACATTGATTGTTTGCAGGTATTGAAGGTATTGCAGGTATTGAAGCAGCCCTGCATTCCAGGTATAAATCCCACTTGGTTGTGGTGAATAATTCTTATAATGTATTATTGGATCATGTTAGCTAGTATGTTGTTGAGAGTTTTTGCATACATGTTCTTCAGGGAAATTGGTCTGTAGTTATCCTTTATAGTGGGGTCTTTGTCGGGTTTTGGAATCAAGATAATGCTAGCTTCGTAGAATGAGTTTGGAAGGTTTCCTTCCATTTCTATTTTTTGAAATAGCTTCAAAAGAATAGGTTTTAACTCTTCTTTAAGTGCTTGGTAGAATTCTCCAGGAAATCCATCCAGCCCTGGACTCTTGTTTTTGGGGAGTTTTTTGTTACAAATTTCATTTCTTTCCTGGTTATGGGTCTGTTCAAATTTTTTATTTCTTCTTGTTTTAGTTTTGGTACTTTATATGTTTCTAAGAATTTGTCCATTTCTTCCAGATGGACTGATCTGTTGACATATAATTGCTCATAATATTCTCTTATTGTTTGTATTTCTGCAGTATTGGTTGTGACCTCTCCTTTTTCATTCTCGATTTTATTTATCTGGGTCCTCTTCTTTTTGTTTTTGATCAAACTGGCTACGGGTTTATGAATTTTGTTAATTCTTTCAAAGACTCAGCTCCTGGTTTCATTGATCTGTTCTATTGTTTTTGTTTTGTTTTGTGTTTGTTTTTGCTTGTTTCGATAGCATTGATTTCTACTCTAATCCTTATTATTTCCCATCTTCTGCTGGTTTGGGGTTTTATTTGTTGTTCTTTCAATTTCTTTACAAAGGTATATTTTGTGAAATTGCTTCAAGTTGGTTAATTGAAAAGTTTTCTTAAATCTGTAAGTAACAAAACATTTTTGAAAAGGCTTTACTTAAATTTCAGGTTGTTAATATACAGTGTAATATTAGTCTGACATGTCCCATATAGTGATACAACAGTTTCATACATCACTCAGTGTTCAGCACAAGGGCACTCCTTAATTCACATCACCTATTTACCCAACCCCGAAACCACCTCCACTCTGGTAACCATCAGTTTGTTCTCTATAGTTAAGACTATGCTTTTCAATTTGCCTCTCTCCTCTTTTATTAATCCTTTGCTTGTTTCAGTTTTTAAATGCACCATATGAGTAAAATTATATGGTATTTGTCTTTCTCTGAACTATTTTGATGACTATAATACTCTCTACCTCCATCCTTTCATTGCAAATGACATGATTTCATTTCTCTTTATGACTAATAGTGCATTGTGTATATATACCATATCTTCGTTATTCATTTCAGTCAGTGAACACTTGTGCTGGACTGTTTGAAGCAGAAATGCTGACTGTCACTAACTGTTGAATGGCTCCCTCAACATTTGTGTGCCTCAGACAGAACCAGAGCACAAGATTATACTCATCATTGGGCTGACTGAAGGGAGGAAGTTCCCTCACAGCAGTGAATTAGCTTCCCTGAAAGGTCATCTATGTAGACTAGATCTAAAATGAAATGATGTTACATACCCGGGATACAAGTGCTTTGGTGCAACCACAGCACACACCTTGCTGATCCTGCGTATTATAGTATCCGTAAGGCTTCTTCACCTCGAATATCTACTCTTCCATGTGACATTTTAAAGCTATGCCCAGAATGTTTGCATCATCCAATACGCCCTTCCCCATCCACTTAATCATCAAAAACTCACCAATTTTCTAGTCCTTTATCTTCATTACATTTATTCATCCTAGGACACCACCAAGAGCTACCCATAACCTTGGATAACCAAAGGGAACCACCTCCAGTTCCTCCCCCACATTAGAAAGAGAATTCTTCACATATTATTTTAATAGCTCTTATCTTTCTGAGGATGGTACCATCATCATGTTTTACCTATATTTGCATCCCACATCCCAGTTCTAAATGTCTGAATTAATATGGTGTCCCACTGGCCAAACATCTCTTGATCTCATTTAGGATTTCAATGATGTCACAGTAGCCTCAAAAAATGCAGAGAAGAATGCTTTTGATGCCTATGTAAATGGAAACAAAAATGATGAAAAATAGAAATGGATATCTAGAGATAACCAGGAAATAAAGCAAGTAGAAGTTATTTTCTAAACCTAGAGAGTCAGTGTGTAAACCAGGACGGGCATCCTCTCTCCACATGCAGAATTCATTATGCTACTTATTTACCTTGTATATTTCCTATCCCTTCCATGGGGCTATAATATCACTCCTATTGAAATATGTTGCTCCTACTTATAGGGTATCTTTTACTCATCCAGAACTGTCATATGTGTGTGTTTACTCCATGTAAATATCAAAGCAACACTTCCATATATGATATGGGGCACATCCCTTTATTTAGGTTAATGGTGGAGTGCTTTAGGGTCTTTGGGCTAAGACCAGATTGGGTCATTAATTAAAGCAGATTTAAATAAGCTCCGTGGGAGTCTTCTCTAAAAGACCCACAAGATTAAAGCCATAGGTGAATGCAGAGATGGTTGCTCACAAGGGTAGATTGGAGATGTCATATCAAAAGTTACATTAACTTGTGATTCTTCAAAGACCATAGTAGTGAGAAGGCCCCTACAAAACTACTAGCTACACAAAGTGGATGCCAGGTAGCATTATCATGGAGTACTTGAGGTAAATGTTCAACAATATCCCTAGAAAATCTGTAATATATCCATCATCATATCTCCGTAGTACCAAAGAGGTGAAAATAAAACAAAAGATAAAGTAGGGTAAAAATAATCACACATTATTTGAACTTTAAGGCCACTGAGAAAATGGGCTACAGGATATATTATTGGACTGCATTACCAAAGAGTTGAGAGGCACCATCAGTTACCTACAATTTTAATAAAATGACATATGTTAACAATCACGGTGGGATAACACTTCATGCATTTACATTGATGTTCATACATCAAAAAAACATTGATTAATGAAAATATATTAAATTCACACATACTTATGCATTTCAAATCCACTCTATAATCCCTGTTAAAAATACAGAATACACGCATTATAGAAGCGTTTGGGGGCTAGTATCGAGCTGAGAGTAGTGATTTATTTGACAGGCCTGAAGTAATTCTTGAGAAATGTGGATGTACAATTGCATGCCATTTTAGGGAAGAGTTAGCTATCCTCTACTAACATCCACTAATATTCTAACTATTGCTATAATGAAGATACATCAGTATTGTATTGAACTACTACTGATTTTCCCTTAAAGAACAATTACTAAAACATTTTATT
>PISW01015787.1:0-15546 GCA_004023785.1 Mungos mungo
GCTTTGGCTCAGGTCATGATCTCATGGTTTGTGGGTTCAAGCCCTGCATCGGCCTCTGTGCTGACAGCTCAGAGCCTGGAGCCTGCTTTGGATTCTGTCTCCCTCTCTCTCTGACCCTACCCTGCTTACTCTGTCTCTCAAAAAAAAAAAAAAAAAGTTGTGAAATAGGAATGTACAGAAAAGTGCCTACATCCTAAATGTACAGCTTGAGAAATTATAAAAGAACAAAGTGGGTACCAGCTCAGGTTGAGAAAGAGTATTGTGGCATTCCAGGGGCTCCATACGTGCCTTATCTCAGGCACAGATCCTTTGCTCCTGTCAAATGTCCCACATTTCTTTTATTTTTAATTAAAAAAATTAATTTTTTAAAAATTTTTCAGAGAGAGAGAGAAAGAGAGTGTGAGTGGGAGAAAGGCAGAGAGAGAGAGAGGGAGACACAGAATCTGAAGCAGGCTCCAAGCTCTGAGTTGTTAGCAAAGAGCCTGATGTCGGGCTCAAACTCACAAAAGGTGAGATCATGACCTGAGCTGAAGTCAGATGCTTAATTGACTGAGCCACCCAGGGTGCCCAGATGTCCCACACTTCTGACTTTGATCTTAACCACTGCCTTCCTTTTGTTTTTTTAATAGTTTGACTCTGTAAGTATGCATCCCTAAATATCATAGCTTAGCGTTTAAACTTTATATACAGGAAAACAATCAATATGGAGTTTCTGGGGGCACCTGGTGGCTCCTTGGTTGAGTGTCCAACTTCAGCTTGGGTCATGGTCTCCCCGTTGGTGGGTTTGAGCCCTTGTCAGGTTTTATGCTGACAATGTGGAGCCTGCTTTGGATTCTCGGTCTCCCTGTCCCTCTCTGCCCTTCCCCCATTTGCACATGCTTGTGTGTGTGTGTGTGCATGTACACGTGCATGCGTCAGTCTCTTCGTGACTCGTAGTACCAGTATGTACCCTGTGGCTGAGAAAAGAACTATTTCAGTGCCGTTAAGAATTCTGCATCAAATGTAGATGTACGCCTTACCAACAGTTACAGAAACATTAAGCACTATGACACGTTAACTTTTTAGCTATTTTTTAATAGTCTTCTATTTTTACTCTTGATAAATAAGCCTCTAAAATTGGAATTGAACCAGCTTTAAACCATCATTATACTATCATTTTTTATTATCAGAATGAAATTATTGAGGCAGATAATGCATTAATGGTTATAATATAATTAAACAGATGTACTTTAAAATTCTGTTGTGACATTTCTATCTTTATTCTTATCAAATTTCTACAGTCTTTTTACAAATCAAAACATCCCTCAAGCCAAAGGAGAGGTGGTTAACTGCAGCGATATGGGACATTTCAATTTAGGCTGATAACCCTTCTGCCTTTTCAGAGGTGACATTATATAAATTTGTACTTTTTTTTTTGATTTATAAAATCAATTTATACAAACATATAGAAAAAGAGTACAGAGGCAGAGTAAGTGGTGATGACCTTTTTGGCGCGCTGGGTGGCGGCGAACGGCTTTCAGCTCCACACTGCCCCCGCAGGCCAGCCTCCGTACTGCCGGTGCTCACAGCCCACAGCAGGCTTTCCCTGGACACCTGGCCAGAGGGGTTCGGTTTGGGTCTTTCATTCTTGGCACTGGGACGAGAATTACAAGTTTGGAAAAGGAAAAGAGTTTTCTCTTTCGGTGGTGGTCTGGCAGTGGCAGCAATCACTGAGGGTGATTGGCAGCTGCTGGAGGCATTGATGGTGAAGTGGGAAGAGCAAGAGCGGCCTCTTCCTGTCAGCTAAAGGCCCCCTCCCCTTCCGCTCTCCCCTTTGCTTTTCAGTCCTTGTAACACCTTTTAACCGATTCCTTCCATCCAATCCTTCTCTGCCTGAAACTCTTCTCTGTAACCCATTGTTTTATTCAACATTTCTCCTCAGAATTAATATCACCTGCTCAGAGAAGCAAGTGAGAACACATCAGAATAGGCTATTAATAAATTAATTTTTCCATAAAATAATAAAATGATCATTATATAAAGAAACGAATAATTTGCAGTTTTCAGGGGGCCGGAGGTGGGTAGGGAGGGGAAACTGTATGTTTCTGATGCTAAAATGGCCACTAGTCTAGGACAAGCCAAGTGGACTGGAGACAATTCAATCATTATTTCTCTGAGATTCAAGGAGGCATGATTTTAATTAGAATGGGAACATTACACCCCTGCATGCATAAGCGTGCACCCTCTCTCAAAAATAAATAAATATTAAAATTTTTTTTAAAAAATGGAGTTTCTGTCTGGCTTCTTCCACAAAGCATGTGACATTTGTGCTGTGGTTTCATTTCTGAAAGGAATTCTATTGTTTGTGTGTACTAATATGTTATCCTATCTACAGTTGGACAGTCGGGTTGTCTGTTTTTGCTACCACAAGGAACAGTACCATAAACGTTCTTTAAAAACTTAAAAAAACCTATATATTTAAGCTATACAACGTGGTGATTTGATACAGATTTACATAGTGAAGTGATTACTACAGTCAAGCTAATTAACATATCTTCTCACATACCACAAATGGCTGGATTTCAGTATAGTATTATTAACTTGAAATGTGTATACTGATGCCCCTATGACATTTCTTTGGGTAAATATTAGATCTGAGAGAGGGTTTATTGGGTAAAAGGGTATGCATATGATTAGTCTAGTAGATACATTCAAACCATCACCCAAACAGTGCTGTTTACCATAGCACACACGGTGATTTCCTTAAAATCATTCATAATTTTGCCATCTCATTTCAGCCTGCTCCTTCCTTGTCCCACTTTTCTTCATTAAATCTTGTGTATTTTCATATTGTTTTAAAAATTTTTTAAATGTTTTTTATTTATTTTTGAGAGACAGAGAGAGACATCGTGAGCAGGGGAGGGTCAGAGAGAGAGGGAGGTACAGAATCTGAAGCAGGCTCCAGGCTCTGAGCTAGCCGTCAGCACAGAGCCTGACATGGGGCTTGAACCCCAAACCGTGTGATCATGACCTGAGCCGAAGTTGGACGCTCACCCAATTGAGCCACCCAGACACCCCTTTATATTGTTTTTAAAAGGCTAAGCACCGGGCGCCTGGGTGGCTCAGTCAGTTAAGTGTTCGACTTCAGCTCAGGTCATGATCTCACGTTTGTGGGTTCGAGCACCGCGTCGGGCTCTGTGCTGACTGCTCAGAGCCTGGAGCCTGTCTTCGGATTCTGTGTCTCCCCCTCCTTCTGCCCCTCCTCTACTTATGCTGTTTCTCTCTGTCTCAATAAAAAATAACCATAAACAAATTAAAAAAAAATAAAAGGCTAATCAGAGATTGAAAATTTTCTTCTGGAATATATAGTTTGTTTTTGGAGGTTAGTTCTTTTTTTTTCAGTCTCTTACATATTGTTCTCTTTTTCTTTATCCTCTGATTTCTTCCCATAGACTCATGTAGGTTTTTCTTCTTTGTTTTCCTTGAACAAGGTGGGATGAATCCAGACTATATTTGTCATCAGACAGTGTGAGTAGGTCTTTTGTTATTTTCTCTTACCCGTATCTCCCACAAAAGCATATTGATGTATTGATATGGTCCAAAGATGTTTTGACATGGTCTCTTTTTCAGTAGAGATTAATGTTTTCAATGGTTTCTTTTTCAGAAAAGGGCAGGTTAATACACTTGAGCCTTCAACCTTACTTCCCATTAAAATTTTTTTAAATGTTTATTTATATTTTGAGAGAGAGGGCGAGGGAGAGAGAAATCCCAAGCAAGCTTCCCACTGTCCATGCAGAGTCCAATATGGGGCTTGAACTCATGAACTGTGAGATCATGGCCCAAACCAAGAGTTGGATGCTCAACTGACTGAGTCACCCAGGCACCCAACCTAACTTCCCATTTGTAAGTAGACATTTGTTTAACTGACACACCACCTATCTCTAATGCTTGATTCTGTGACATATGAAGCATCATAATATATAAAAACTACTACCCCCAGTAGTCCAGTTCCTCTGGAAGAAGCCACCAGCTGCCACCAGTCTTGGGCTGCATCTTCTTGCAGCTCTGAACACATACTTACCACCCATGACTTCCTGGAATTTGCAGTCTCTGCCTGGGTAGAGATTTGGGGGAGTAGGGTAGGGAAGGGGAGTCTTAGGGTGATGTTGTATTTGGCACATAGAGAATCACCCAAGGGAGCATAGAGGGCTGTGGCCATTTTCTCTGGGTTACATTCTTTTGGACACTGATGCAGTGAATGGAAAGTGGGGTACATAAAAATATCCTTTTTAAATTTGAGGTGAAGCTTAAGCCCTTGCAGTGGTGGGAGGGCAAGTGGGTTAATGGCTGGGAAAGGGCCTGAAGGCACCCTCTGGGCAGCTGGTAATCTGTCTATTGATCTGGGTGCTAGTTACATAGATGAGTTTAGTTTGTGAAAATCCAATGTATCACTTACGGTGCATGAGCTTTTCTGTATCTGTATTACACTTTAATAAAAAATCTTATTGCTTGTGTCAATAAAAATCTGTATTGTTTTTTCTGCCCTAAGTGGCTTCTTTTTCATGATGCAAACCAGAGTATGTGGTGTAATGAATAACAAATAGATTTTTCTCTTTGTGCATTTTCAAAAGTCTTGGGCTTTGTTTGATTCCACTAAGATTCAGGCATGGGGTTATTGATCACTTAGTTATATGTGTGGTGGGTTTTGTCTTATATTTTCATGGCTATTTCAGTGCAAAGAAAGGAGCCGCTTTATGGGAGGATGTTAACCAGATTCCACTTTGGTCTAGACATAGCCATAACATATTACACATAATTAATAAAGTAGAGAAGCATGAAGGCAAGGTGTATATTCTTAAATCTGAACCATATCATCTGGAAACATTATAGTAAAGAAGTATTAATATCTGTGTTAAGAATCAAATCTAAATCTGTCTTGTCATTTTATGGGGTAATGGTACCAGTTTTAGAATGACCACTGAGATTTTTAAAACTTACCTTTTGAGCTATTTAAACTAGTTTTATGTCTCAGCATTAAAGAAAGTAGTTAATGACATTAAATGAAGATGTCAAGATAGACAATTCACATAATTAAAAATGTATCATCTTTTACATACCATTAGTATGAAAGTGTCCTGAGGAGTAAAAACTACTAGTTTTTCCTGAATTAGTTATATTTTTAAATGGACCAGGACAGTGTTTTTTCAAATCTGATTGTGTATCAAAATCCATTAGGGAGCTTGTAAAAAAATGCATACTTATTCACTGTGACACACAAACTTACTGAGATAGTATATCCATGGGTGTGCCAAAATATGGTATGCATTTTAATGCATTGAACTCAGGCATTCATTTTCATCTGGCCCAGAGGGATCGTTGGGTCTGTTCTCCTGGTCCTAAGGGCTCCTTGCGTAGATTGGAAAGCATCTATCTGTCAAGAAGATGTTGTTGAGAGGCTCTGGGATGGCTCAACTTGAGCGTCTGACTCTGGATTTCGGCTCAGGTTTTGCGGGATTGAGCCCCACATCAGGCTTCATGCTGAGAGTCGAGCCTGCTTAAGATTCTCTCCCCCTTACTCCCTGTTTGCTTGTTCCCTTTCCTAAAAAAATAAGTTAAAAAATAGTAAAGAAGAGGGAGTTGTTGATATTTCACAACAATTCCAGGAGTTGGGATGGATTTTAGGGAAGAGGAGGCGGTGAGTCTATCATGCATAGGGAGCTGAAATTTGAGTTATGGGGTCATGGAAGAAGTCTAAAATCCCATGGAAAACCACTGTTAGAGCCGGGGCTGTCAATTACACCTCACTGGCTACAAGTGTCCATGAGGGCAGTATTACGGAGTAGAAACAACAAGGGCTTTGTAAGCACAAAGTTTAATATTTGAATCCAACTTTTTATACTTTATAACTGTTTAACTTTGACCAAGTTTTAAACTACTTGAAGGAGCTTCCATTTTTTTTCATCAAAAAATGAAGGAAAGTAATATTTACCTTATTGGGTTGTTGTTGAGAAAATAAAATGTGAATGTGGACAATCCTTGGTATAGGGCCTGGGACATCGAAGGTTCTCAAGAAATAGTTTTTCTCCTTATCCGTGCATTTTCCTTCTTTCCAGTCCGCTCTTTATGAGTTTTTAGGAATTTTTTCAGATGGAGTGAATGGGATTTAAACTTTTTTTTAACTTTAATTTTTTATTTTAGGGAGAAAGAGCACGAGCAGGGGAGAGGGGCAGATGGAGAGAGAGAATCTTAAGCAGGCTCCTTGCCCAGTGCAGAGCCTGATATGAGGGTCGATCCCATGACCCTGGGATTATGAACAGAGCTTAAATAAAGAGTTGAATGCCCAATGACTGAGCACCCAGTGCCCTCCCTAAATTTTTTTTTCTTTAAATTGAGGTATAATTCTATATAACATATTAGTTTAGGTGCACAATATAATGAGTTCGTGTTTGTATACATTGTGAAATCACCATAATAACTCTAGTTACCATCTATCCCCATAAAAGTTATAAAATTTAAATTTAAATGTTTTTATTGTGATGAGAACTTTTAAGATTTACTCTCTTAGCAACTTTTAAATATGCAATACAGTATTATTAACTGTAGTCACTATGTTGTACATAAAATCCCCATGACTTATTTATTTTACAGCTGGAAATTTGTACTTCTTGATCCCTATCACTCATTTTTCCCTCAACCCCCTTTCTCTCTGGTAACCACTAATCTGTTCTCTGTATCTGTGAGTTTTGTTGTTTTATTTGTTCATTTGTTTCTTTTTGAGTTTTTAATGTCTTATTTGTTGCTATGGTAGTTTTGTAACAAAAGTAATAAAAAATGATGACTTCCATTCCTTCCTTCCTTCCTTCATTTATTCAGTTGACAAATGTTTTTCAAGTGCCTGTTTCAATTATCCATTGTTGTATAATAAACCCCCAAACTTCAGTGGCTTAAAACAAACTCAGTTTTCTTATACGTCTGCGGTGCGGGCTCTGTTGCAGAGTTTGGTTGATCTGATTGACGGCCACTCCTGTAGCTCATTCAGCTTGTGGAGCAGCTGTGGGCTGGACTAAATTGCAACACGGGGATGACGAGGCCACCTTCCCTTCAGCAGAGCAGCCCAGCTTCTTCCATAGTAGCTCAGAACCTCGGTGGGCTCAAAAATAGAAGTTCCAGATCTTCTCAAGGCTTAGACCAGAAATTGACAGTGCCACCTCCAAATCTCTGGTTAAAAGCAATCACATGGTATATGCCCTAATTAAATGGAGAGGGAAGCACACAAATGTGTGAATATTGGGTGTTGTGGTTCATTGGGAGTTACTGATATAAGAGATTGTCACAATGACTATTGCTATGGTAGATATTGATGAAGGGTCAACATATGAGGAAGCGAAATTGATGTCAAAAGGTTACATTCTAGTTGCATATAAGGTTATCCATATATATAAGCACTTACATAAGTTCTTATAAATAATACTGCATTAAGGCTATTATGTCCTTACACAATTGTCAAATCTGTGCTGAGAGAAGAATTCTGTATGGAGATGGGGCGCTTGAGGCAAAGTCATGGATGCATGGTGAGTGAGGTGGATTCTTGAGAGATGGGTAAGAGTTTCCCTGCGAGGAAGGCTGTGTGCTTCAACAGTCATTACGCTCTGTACTGGTTGATCCTCCTTACCTGGGATGTTTAATGTCCTTCTTGCACAGGTACTTTGTTTTAGAACGTTAGGAGAACATCCTAGAATCGTTCTAGGCCACCACCTTTCCTCAGATGCCTTCTGGTTTGCTAGGTGGAGCTTAGCTCAAGAGGGAAGGAGACACAGATACATGTGCAGCAAGAGCAAAGAGGATAAAGCTTGGCACAGCACGGCAGGGATAAAACTACTTGTTATTTTAGGGCCGGTCTACCTTCAGGGGGACAAGCATTTGTATCTTCTGCATGGATGGTGCCTGCATTTACATTGTTGGAGTCTTCAAAGGCACAACAGCTAAGGTCATCTTCTATTCTTAAAATCCCATTTGCTTCACAAGATAGGATTTTCAATTTGAAATTCTGTTCTTGCCAAAAGACCCATAGTGTCATTATTCTATAATTGTCTTTATGTGTATTTAAAAATTTCAGGCATATCATAGATATTTTGAACTCATAAAGGGCCAGACTTTACACAAAAAATCTCTGTCTTGTTTTTTCCCTTCTCAGTATACAGGCTTTGGGAGCAGCTGATCTTGACCCCTGTGTCAGAGGTGAGCCTGTAACTCAGCGCTGAGCTTCTTGCCAATAGCCTCAGGACTTCTTCCAGAACTTTCGGGAAGAGAGCCTCTTTTCCTGGGGTCTCCAACTGCTAGGATTATACAAAGTACCTTGTGGGGAGACCCTGCCTGGGAAAGACACTGAGCAGAGGGAAAGTAGAGCTGAAGAGATGGAGGAGGAGGCAGAGATTCTGATGACACTGATGGAATGTGTGGACACAGCTGGCTCTTAATTCCTTTTCTGTCCTCTTATGGTAACCAAAGTGGCCCATTTTTTAGAATTCTTTCTTGTCAGTGAAAGACAAGACAATATAGGCCAGGATGAGTGGAAAGACAGAAAGATGCGGCAGGTCAGAAGAGCAAGATCAGAGGCAGCTGATGCGACTGGGAAGATGTTGTAGATGTGGTGGACTTGGCTGGGCTTGGGAGGATGGAGGTGGATAGGCGTGGTGAACAGAGAGAAAGAAGGGCTGAGGGAAAGGGTGTGAGAAGAAAAGTGTCTTCCATTATTGAAATGCAAATGACCAAATGTGTGAAAAAGAGGAATAGGTTAGAGCAATCTCCTAGTAGAGTCTAGTCTTGCAGAAGTGTAAGTGAACTAGACTGCCTCTTATCCCAGATATTTCTGTCTTCAGTTTTTTTTTAAGTTTATTTATTTATTTACTTATTTAGAGAGAGCAAGTAGGGGAGGGGCAAAGAGAGATAAGAGAGAGAGAATCCCAGCCAGGCTCTCGTGCTGTCAATGCAGAGCTCGTCGCAGGGCTCAAACTCACAAAACATGAAATCATGACTTGAGCCGAAATCAAGAGTTGGATGCTTACCCCACTGAGCCACCTAGGTGCCTCCTGGTTCTTTTTAATAGTAAAGACATACTCAGTTTCTCTTAGAATACTATTTGGAAAGAAAAAGAAAATGCAAAGGAAGAAAGACAGCAGTCATTAATGAATGAATTCTTCTAAAGAGTAGGTTGGCTGACAACAAAAAGAAAAAAAAAACGTTTTGCTTCCACCTGACTTAAACAGGGTACCACTTCTGGTTTTAGAGCAGTCCGTCCTCACAGACCCAATAATATCAGATCTGGCCTTTAGCATTTGAAAGGGGGATTTTGACCTTTAAGTTTGAAAGGAAATGAGAAACAAAGGGATTACATAATTAAAAATCTGTTTCTGTCTCTTAAAAGCAATTCAATTTAGGTCAGGAGCCAACAGTCTTCCTTTCCCTCTAATTGTTTTACCTTGGCTCCGGGTACCCTGTTCTTGTTTCTCCTGTGAACAGCTCATTAGTGCTGGGCAGATGTTCCCCTTGGGTGCACTGTGTTAATGGGGAAATAATGGAGGCAGCATTGTCATCCAAGAGAAGTTAACATTGGATCCAAAATAGAACAATGAATGAGAACATGTGCCTCATACATGCCTGTTCGCCGCAAACTCTCAACTGCGGTTTATTTTGTATTTGACCTTGGTAAACCTACCATTAAGAAGGATGAGGTGAAAATAAATGAAATATATGGCTGTATCCTTCTACCCGGGTCATCTTCCTCTTAATGTTCGAAAATAAATGGGGTAGATATGTAAGAAAAAAAAAAGAAAAAAATCATGCAGATGGATATTTGAATATAACGGATATTATATCAAGACTAAACCACTAAACCCATCACTTAGGCACGGTTCTGGGAATACGTGATAAAAAAGATAAGTCACTGAGAAGTACAAGACTGACTAAACATTTTGTTTTGGACTGGGTAATACACTCACAAGTTTCAAACATCAAAAAATAAGAGGTTTATCCCTGTCTCCCATCAGCTCAGTTGGTTTTCTCACAGGTAAACACTGTTTCCAGTTTCTTATTTACCCTTCAGGTAACTTTTATGCACATATGCCCAGATAAGCCAGTCAAATATATCTTCTTTATTTTCCCTTCTTTTGTGAACAGTTGGTTGCATACTCTACATTTTCTGCCTCTTCATTTTGCTTTTTTACTTAATACATGTTGGAGATGTAAAGACTGATGATTTTTTTAAAGAGCATTAGATATGGACTCTGGAGATTTGTATATGAATCTTATTGCTGTCTGTTCTTATGGAATAATATTGCTTGCTTTTAGAAAGTGATAAAATGGGCACCTGGGTGGCTCTGTCGGTTAAGCGTCCAACTTTGAGTCAGGTGATGATCTCACAGTTTGTGGGTTCGAGCCCCACATGTGCTGACAGCTCAGAGCCTGGAGCCTGCTTCGGATTCTGTGTCACCCTGTCTCTCTGACCCTTTCCCGCTCATGCTCTGTTTCTCTCTGTCTCAATAATAACTAAAAATCATTCAAAAATAAAATAAACATTAAAAAATAGTAAAGTAAAAAGAAATAAGTAAATGCTGGATAACTACTTAAATGATCATCTTCACCCAGAGCTACTCAGGTTTCTTTTTGGCAGTTTTCTTTTTTCTTTTTTTTTTAATGTTTTATTTATTTTTGATACAGAGAGAGACAGAACACGAGAGGGGGAGGGGCAGAGAGAGAAGGAGACACAGAACCGGAAGCAGACTCCAGGCTCTGAGCTAGCTCTCAGCACAGAGCCTGATGCGGGGCTCAAACCCACGAATGTGAGATCTGACCTCAGCCGAAGTCGGAGGCTTAACCGACTGACCCACCCAGGCGCCCCTCTTTTTGGCAGTTTTCTTTACTTTTTACCCATGTAAGTGATAGTTCTTGTAGAAAAATTAGAAAATGGAAATAAGCAAAGAGAAATCACTCATAAATTTTACCTCACAAAAATATCCATTTATATCTTGGTGTTTAATCAAGTCTTTCTTTTCTTTCCCTTTTTTCTGTATACACATACACACATATTCAAAGACACATGCAAACAAAATATTTTAAAAATGAGATCACATTATACTTCTAGTTTTGTAACCTGTTTTTCATACCTAACAAGTTTCCATGTCAGTGAAAACAGGTCTAGCCCATAACTTTAAGTCACAGCAAACTATTTCATTATATGGATAGTCCGTAAAATATTTAACCAGCTTCAGGTATTTGCTATCATAAATGTGGTTGAAGAGTTCCCCAACTTCAAGTATTGCTCTCACAAATGATTCACACTCTGTAACATTCTTATATGCTTAATGTCTTATTGAGAGAGTTTCAGATACTTTGCCAAAAGATATTATACCTCTTGGATTTCTCCTCTCCTCTCCTTTGGGCTCCTTCCCCCCACCCTCTGGAGGGGTGTGTGTGTGTGTGTGTGTGTGTGTGTGTGTGTGTGTGTGTTTTGGCGGGGGCAGTGTGGGGTGGGGGAGTTTTCATCAGTAACGTATTTAATTCTGTCCTGGTAAGATAATGGTCCTAAATCAGGGTGGGCAGCTAGCAGAGTGTTAAGAGGAGGCTTTAACAACTGGTGGGAAAAAAGAGGTGTCTGCCTCTGTAAACTCTCCATGGGCTGTCAGCATAGAGCCCAACGCAAGGCTCAAACCCATGAACTGTGAGATCATGACCTGAGACAATACATTTCTGTTGTTTAAACCACCCAGTTTGTGATGCTTTGTTAGGGCAGCCCCAGGCAAATAAGACAGGTCCTTTACTAAGTTTTCCTCCAATTATCCAGTTTGTGTGTATTGTGTCTTTTATGTGGAGCTCTGATCCTCATCATATGGGATTTTTAGGTTTTGGGGTGGGTCTAGAATTCTTTATGTCAACTAACACCCTAGGTGACTCTTGGATCAGGTTTGGTAAGCCTGCTGGACTCATTAGGGATATAGGCTTTGAGGCAAACTGACCTGGGTTCTGAAATTGGCTGTTGCAGCTGGGTACGTGTGGATATGTTACTTAACCATTCTGAGCCTCAGTTTCTTCATCTGTGAAGTGCTTATTACTTTTGTCTAATTTTGTGCCCTGTTCCCTTCCCTTGTTCTGAACTGGCCACCTGGCCTCTATCCCTGGTCCTCAAAGGTGGCAAACCCTTTCCTGCTTTAGGGCTTTTGAACGTGGCATCCTCTGTCTGCAAACCACCCTCTGATTTCCTCCAACTCATTTTCCAGGCTTTAGCTCAAATATCACTCATTTTTAGAAGGATTTATTTGATTTTTATAATCTAAATTAATCTTCCACCCCATCTGAATTATTCCCTTACATAATTTCTTTTCCTTCATTGTTTTCTCTTTTTCATTCTCTAAAAAAATGATCTTGGGGTGCCTGGGTGGCTTGGTTGAGTGTCAGGAACTCAGTCATAATCTCTCAGTTTGTAAATTCAAACCCCATATTGGGCTCTCCGCTGTCAGTATAGAGCCCACTTCGGATCTTCTGTCCCCCACTCTCTACCCCTCCCCTGCTTGCACTCTCTCAAAAGTAAATAGACATTTAAATGAAATGTTTTCTAGACTACACTCTAAGCTCCATGAGGGTAGAGGTCATGTCCCTTGGTCAGCACTATTGTCAGGGCCAAAGTGTGATTTGAGGAGGGGGTTTTATAACTCCTCTTACTTCCCTTATTCCTATCTCCAAGACACTTAAAAAAAAAAAAAGCCTTTCAGTTGAAATAAAAACCGCTCTTGCGCAAATGCAGCTCTAAGAGAAGTCCTCTGACCTCTTAATATTTGCCTTACCACTTTCTTAGTAGCATTTTGGATCCTATTTTATTGTTCCTATACATTTTGCACCAAGCACAGTGCCTGGCCTAGAGCAGACATTCAAAATATTTGTATGCAGATGACCCCCTATGTGTGTGTGTGTGTGTGTGTGTGTGTGTGTGTGTGTGTGTATGTACATATACATAGTTCTAGACTTACCTCACTTTTCAGCTCCTGTTCTGAATTTCTAGTTGTTCCCTACAGCTCATTGATATCTGGTGATAGCTATTTCCCTAATTATTTTAGTGGGTTTTTATATACTGTCATTAAAAAAAGAAATTGTACCATGTGTCACTTTGAATTTAAAATGTCAATTCAACCTTTTTAAAAAATAGGTGGCAGATTATTTGGCAGATCCAAATAAATAAAGCAACCTGGCAATTGAATATTTTCATTTACATCTTCAGTATCACCTCAAACTCAGCATGCTTAAAACTAAACTCTTCATCCTCTTTCCAAATTGACTTTCTTTTTGATTTTATTGAGATTCCTTTTGTGAGTGACACTATTATTTTTTTAGCCAAATGAGTGAGAACCTTGTAGTAATCTTTGGTTCTTTCTCTTTCCCTATATACCTTCCTACTATTAATTATTATGATTCTATTACCATCAGACTCCTAACCCTTATCCCTTTCCACTTTCTTTAATCACATTCTGATAGTTTCTCTAAATTCTGCCTCTTTTCTCTCCCAAGCTCCCTGTAGTTTTCTAGAAGAGAAATGTATCTGGAACTCTCTTTAATCATTTTTCCTTTGCCACAGAGTTCCAGCTCTCTGACCTGGTTTTCCAGGTCTTCCTCAGGCTGCCACCTACCCATAATTCCAACCTCATTTCTTCTGCTTTCTCACATACATGCTTTTCTCAGTCATATTTATCTATTTACTTATTTCAAGGTGGTTTCCTTACTTTGGTGAAAAGAACTCACTGAATTCCTTTAATATCTTCTCTTCCCTCTAGGGTATCTGGAAGGGCTCTTTTTGTAGATGGTCCTGTCCTAGACCTAATGAAGATTTACAGAATCAGGTAGACATATTCCTTGACCTTGAGAAGCTGTTGGAAAAATGAGGAGAAATGGATAGAGTTTATCTCTTTGCTTTAGCTGTCTTCATGATCAAGTCTATTTCGACTAAGTCAATTTTATGGAGCCTGGAACTGGTGGTCAAAGGCCACATTGAATACTGCAGCCATGTTGTATATGTCCATTTGTATTTTCCATGTTGGCTGGGCCAAGGGCCATACAATTTGTATGGTACCATCACTGGGGTTAAACATAAAAAGTAATTTTGAAATGTGTTATTTTTCTTCATAAAAATTTTTTCAGTATAAGGCAAACACTATGGCTTCATCACAGCACAAGAAAACATGAATCACAAACTTATAGTCCAAAGACAGTGATTATAAGAGCTAGAAAAAGTTTTTTTTTTTTAATTTTATGCTGTCATTTGTTTTTTTCCACTTACCATAGCAACTAGAAAAAACATTAAAACAACAGCAGAAAGTCTTTGTATTAATCTTTGGGAACTAATTCCAAGTAGAGCTTTTCATTGTTTTTTTTCATAGCACTTGGTTGTTTCTTCATTATTTGTAATACTATATTTTCTCAATTCTCATTTGTCTCTCTCATGTAGGTTTCATAAGGGCAGTGGATGTATTTGTTTTGTTCCTTAGTAAGTCCCCAGAGTCCGCCTCAGTGCCTGACTATAGTGGGTCTTCTGGAAGTTCTCTACTAACCTTCTTCTTTTCAGTTGTTTTTAGAAAGCTGTAGTAAGGAGAGCTTAACTTTGCACAAATTTTTGTCTCTATCTGAAATAAGGTAAAATTCTTTATTTTTTTCCCCAGGATGCTTACAATCTTACTTGATATGATTTTCATTTGGTTATTATAGTTTTCTTTTTTATTTACCCTTAAGGGAATATGTTTGAGGTATCTTGCATTTAATTTTTATATTTCAGTTTTAATATTAAATATTGTGCTCATAATGCTGTTTGTGGAATAACATAAAGACTCATTTTTAAAAAGGAATAAATTAATATACTTTGTTTAAAGCTTAAGACATTACATTTTTGTATCAACCATACATTATGTATCCATATATGTATTGGTGTCTTGAGAGGGACTCACAGGGGATTACTTCTGAGGTAAAACCCTCAGGGACGTACTGATTATTAAAAATATAATTATAGTGCTAACCTACAAGCAAGTGGTTCCTTTTCAGTCTGACCAAGTATGGCTCCCAGCTAATAGTTTTCATTTTGTTTCAAGATGCATTTGTTTCATAAAGACCTCAGGGAATTATGATACATAAGAAATGGATTTTTGTTTTGTTACTAAAGTATGATAAGGTAAAAAATTACGTGTCTATTAGTGATGACAATTTATCTATTCAGGCATTTTTAGTCAGAGAGTATTAGAGTTTCTGAAAAAACCCTTCCAAACACTATAAAATATAATTCATCTTAAAAACCATATTGTTGATACCACTGTTCTTATATGTCATTTACACTTTACTTACCTGTCATTTACACTATTAACTCCACTGAGACATGTATGCAAAAAGGCATTTTCTTTTCTTTTTAAAATTGTGATAGAATTGACGTATAACATTGTATTAGAAAAGTGAATTTCCCATACAATCTTGTACTATCACACTGGCAGTCACTTACTTAGTTACTACTGTAATATGTGGTTCTCACATTGTTGTCTTGAA
>PISW01015788.1:0-15544 GCA_004023785.1 Mungos mungo
AAGTTGGTTTCCATGTAACACCGAGTGCTCATCCCCACAAGTGCCCTCCTCCATGACCATCACCCCCTTTCCCTTTCCCCCTCCAGCCCTCAGTTTGTTTTCAGTATTCAAGAGTCTCTCATGATTTGCCTCCCTCCCTCTCCCTAGCTCTTTCCCCCCCTTCCCCTCCCCATGGTCCTCTGTTAGGTTACTCCGGTTAGATCTATGAGTGATGACATATGGTATCTGTCCTTCTCTGCCTGACTTATTTCGCTTAGCATGACACCCTCCACGTCCATCCATGTTGCTACAGATGGCCAGATTTCATTCTTTCTCATTGCCATGTAGTACTCCATACACACACCACATCTTCTCGATCCATTCATCAGTTGATGAACATTTAGGCTGTTTCTATGATTGGACTATTGTTGAAAGTGTTGTTATGAACGTTGGGGTACATGTGCCCTATACATGCAAGAGGGTTCTCATTTTTCCACGTCCTTGCCAGCATCTGTAGTTTCTGGATTTGTTCATTTTAGCCACTCTGACCAGTGTGAGGTGGAATCTCAGTGTGCCTTTGATTTGTATTTCACTGATTGTGAGTGACGCTGAGCATCTTTTCATGTATCTGTTGGTCATCTGGATGTCTTCTTTGGAAAAGTTTCTGTTCATGTCTTCTGCCCATTTCTTCACTAGATTGTCGGGTATGGAGTTTGGTGAGTTCTTTATAGATTTTGGATACTAGCCCTTTATCCTACATGTCATTTACAATTATCTGTTCTCATTCTGTCAGTTGCCTTTTAGTTTTGATTGTTTCCTTTGCAGTGCAGAAGCTATCCATCTTGATGAGGTCCCTATAGTTCATTTTTGCTTTTAATCCCCTTGCCCTTGGAGATGTGTGTAACAAGCAATTGCTGAAGGTAAGGTCAAGAAGGTTCTTGCCTGCTTTGTCCTCTATGTTTTGATGGTTTCCTGTCTCATATTGAGGTCTTTTATCCGTTTTGAGTTTATTTTTGTGTATGGTGTAAGAAAGTCCTCTACTTTCATTCTTCTGCATGTTGCTGTCCAGTTCGCCCAGCAGTATTTGCTAAAGAGACTTTTTGTCCATTGGATAGTCTTTCCTGCTTCGTCAAAGATTAGTTGGTCATATATTTGTGGGTCCAATTCTGGGTTGTCTATTCTATTCCAGAAGTCTACAAGTCTGTTTTTGTGTCAAGACCATAATGACAGGCTTGTAGTAGAGGCTCAAGTCTGGGATTGTGAGGCCTCCCATTTTGGTTTTCTTCAATATTACTTTGGCTATTTGGGGGTCTTCAGTGGTTCCATACAAATTTGAGGATTGTTTGTTCTGGCTCTGAGAAGAATGCTGGTGTAACTTTGATGGGGATTGCATTGAGTGTGTAGATTCCTTTGGGCAATAATGACATTTTCACAATGTTTATTCTTCCGATCCATGAGCACGGAATGTTTTTCCATGTCTTTGTGTCTTCTTCAATTTCCTTCATAAGTCTTCTCTAGTTTTCAGCATGCAGGTCTTCTCCATCTTTGGTTAGGTTTATTGCTAGGTATTTATGGTTCTTGGTGCAATTGTAAAGGGATCGGTTTATTGATTTTTCTGTTGCTTCATTATTGGTGTATAAAAATGCAACCGATTTCTGTACATTATTTTGTTCCCTGTGACTTTGCTGAATTCATGTGAGGATAATTTTTAAATGAGTGTATATTTTAAATAATTTGAATTCATACCTACCTTTTTTTAATTTTCAGTCAGTCACTGAAAAGCCACATCCCAGTTCTTGCCCCCAAACCAAAAATCTAAAAAGCGTTACTATCTGTCAGGTACTTCGTTAGCCCATGGTGATAGATAGTAAAATGAAGAAAGAGATTTTCCTCTGTTGAGTATAGGGAATTATGACATGTTCAACAGATAACTTTGAAGTCAATGTGTTCAACAAAAAATATAGATGAAAGTGACAGGAATTTAGAAAGTAGCATTTAGGTTGAAAATTAAGAGTAGCTAGAAATTTGACATGAAAAATAGTTCACTCGGTTACATATGGAGGCACAGTCACAGAGAATGTGGGCATATTTATAGAGCTGCATTAAGTTTATCTGATTGGAATATGGAGAGTGTCAATAGTGTTCTTGAGCTGGATGGACTCCTAGAGGCTAAGTAGAAACAAATGTTAACTATTCAGGAGTGGGCCAGTTTTAGATCTTGGGTAGCTTGAAGTTAAGCATGGTGGGACTATTAAAACCAGGAAATTTGGCAAATACTACAAATTATGGACTTGTCTCAAACTCTTAAGAGATGGCTTTCCATTTCACTGGTTGGGTTAGATAGGAAAGATTGTTGGGAGCAGTGTTTGCATGGCCACAAATTCTAGCCCTAGGCATATATGCATCACTCAGTAATGGGGGTTAGGGAAGATCATTTAGTGCGGCATCACGGTGAAGAGAACAGTGATACTTAGATGTGACTCATTGACTCTTATTATCGCAGGTGTGTAAGACACTTTAATGGTCCAAATACTCATCTAATGTTAGAATTGTGACTCTGTTTTCATTTTCCCTGAATTCTCCAAGTTCTCCACTTAGTGACATGATGGGTTTTCAAAACATTTAAGTAACTCAGCATGCGTGTGTGTGTGTGTGTGTGTATTATTTGCATATAGGTATTGGATTTAGGCTAGAAAAAAACAGTTTAAGCACTAATGTTAAACTAATTCTAAGCAGTGAGCTACAACTGTCCTCCTAATGTTGGTGCCGTCCTTCTGAATGCAGAGGACTCTAAAGGACAAAACAGACTCAGATGTAAAGAAGAAAGGGGTCTGTTGTGAAGTTCTTCTGAAAAAACTAAATGCAAGATAACCTCAACCTTCAAAATGGATGTTCAGATTATTCACATTTAAAAAAAATTGTTAAAGGCCTCTCTGGTGTGATTAAGATGTGATTTAAAATAATACTTACAATGTGGACAAAAGCTGTTGAAACAAACATTTTGATGTTTTGAGTTACATGTGCCCTGAAAACTCATCATCCTTTTTCCACTCCATGGTTTCTTTCAATTAAAAGATTAATTGTAAGGAAGGTTGCTTTCCTCAGTACCTGTGAGGATCAAATAACATGAACTCTTTAAGATATGTATAAATTTTAGGTACTGTTCCCTAAGAAAGTAAGTTAGTTGGTAGATCTGATTCCAGAGCATTCTGGGTAAATGGTATTTGATTCTACTCATCTTCTATGCTTTCTATTAAGGTCTTCCTGTATTTGATATTTCAAAAAAAAAACAAAACTAGCCATTAGCTTTAGAATTATACATAACTTCTTATGCTGTATTCTTCTATGCTCGTCTATTTCTAATAGTTGTAGTTAAATTTAGTGCATGAAAGAACATTAAATTTAGTGCATGAAAGAACAAATTCTGTTTGAATATGTGAGCAAAAGATAGAAAGCAGGTGAGGGAAAAGCTCTGTACAGATACGGAAACAAACAGGAGAGGACTGCTAATAAGTATTTCCTCTGGACGGTAGTAAATGTATTCAGTATACCTGTATATTTCAGATACTAGACTAGTCACAATTAAGGAGAGAAATATCCTAGGTTTAGCTTTCGGGACCCCTTGTTTTCTAAAATTTCTTCTCTTTAGATCTGGGGTTTGAGAAGATGGAAAAGGCAACAGTACAGTAGATTTGTTAAAGTCACTCACTGAGATGGTCAAAGGTTTATGAGTTGTTAAGACACCATGTTGTAAGGCTAATGATACAAATTAAAATTAAAAATCTCTTAGGCTTGACCACAGCCTTTGGTCACAACTTTGGGAAGCTGTCTTGCAAGTATATTTTATTGTTCTGGACGACAAGCTAAGATAGGGCAGAACAGACCAAAAAAAAGGTAAGCAGCCAAACTGAGGTTTGCATTATAACCTAAGTAGAATGGGTCAAAAGTTTTATATTTTCTATATGGGAAAGACAATTAAAATAGAAGTGATCTTCAAAAAAGCAGGTAGAGTAGCTTTGATCCTAGGAAAGGACACTGACAAAGCAGTTAGTTCAGCGGTCTCAAGAAAGGTGTGGGCCATAAAGAAAGGTGGGAGGTATAAAGGAAGAAACTCATAAAGAATGATAGCATTTCAGACAGAGAAAAGGGAAATGGTTGACCCACAACTGGTACCATTGGTGGTACTTTTCCAGTTTCAGGTGATGACGTTATAGAATGTTAGAACTGGTTTCCTTTTTGATTCTCACTCAGGCTTTATGTCAGTGCAGTACTGTTGATCTCCATTTTGGTATCTTTAGACTTCTTAATTTACTTCACAAGTACTTTTTTAAAAGCTTTTTTTTATGTTGAGAAGGAGAGACAGCACAGTGCCCAACATGGGGCTTGAACTCACCAACCATGAGATCATGACCCCGGCCCTTAACCACCTGAGCCACCTGTGTGCTTCTGAAAGCCTTTTTCATGCCAGGTCTTGTGTGAGCCACAGGTGAGCAAAGGGCACGGCACTGTAATGCAAACATAGCATGGTTTAAGACCAATCATCACAGATAGATCATTTTTCACTGAGAGTTTATTCAATTTATATAAATTCAATAGAAACCAAATTTTGGGATTATGGAGTGATCTAATCCTCCAATCGGTACCCTTCCACGGATTCAAATCTCAAGCGAAAAAGCATATTGCACTGCTCAGGGATGGCGAGAGTCCATTGTTTTTCTTTTTAATTTCTTACTAAGGTTTCCTCAGGGGCCAACGGCAGTATTCACTTTTAAATTTTATGAACTTATGTCCATGAGGTTTGGATGCAGAACAAATTCATTTTCTGTAGGACTTCCCTAGAGATGTGGTTGGTTCAAGCTTCTGTTCCAAATAGATTGAGGTTATCCTGTTCACGGCATACCACCTGACTCTCCCCTTTGTGCCTGCCTGGGCCAAAAGTAGAGCAAAACAATACAAAAGACATTTTCCACTCCCAGGTAAGTATACTGATGGCCACTGTTGAGTCTGAATATCTAAAGTGAAAATATATTTTGCATATTCAGCTAAGGAGAGCCCTGAGATGCTTTCACAACCTTGCTGTAAACGTACAACAGCTTGCAATTTGAAACCTTTTGAAAATGTAAGTGATAAAAAAAAAGTTATAAAAAAGCACTTTCCCTTGGTTTTCAACGATGAGTCCTTGAAATATTTTAGAAAGCCTTTCCCCCCACCCCTTGTGATTCCATAACTACCAGTGGAATATATAGTCTCGGATTTCCCACAAGGAGCTCGTGGCCTTCGAGAGCATTAAACACATCACTTATGTGCACCCCTGGTACTTTGAGGTGTGAGGCTTCTATAGAAAGCCTATTCCAACTCAGGCTTAAGCGGGCTCCTGCTGTTGGGAACAAATTTGCTCAGGAACAATAGTAACACTAAGGAATGCTCAGTGAAGAACAGTGTAGGATTTTTGGATTACCATGATTTGCCTTTCAGCGCATATTAATAGTCCTTTTTCCGAAATAGGACAACTTTCATATATATTTTGACCCTATGCTTTCAAGTTAGTATAGGTGAAGGGATCCCATGGTGCTGCCCAGTAATGATATTTACCAGAAGAGTCAAGTCATGTTGAAGAGCTGCTACCCAGCTGGGCAGCCTAAACAAGTTAAGTTTCATGTTATAACTCTGCCTTTTGTCAAGGGTTGTATCAAAAGGCAGTGTTCTATATTCCCATAGTGTATAAGAAAGGAAAGGCATAGATGCCCTTGGTTTAAAAAATCGTTTACTACAGGCTCAGTTGGTTAAGTGTCTGACTTTAGCTCAGGTCATGACGTGATAGTTGATGAGTTGGAGCCCCGTGCTGACAGCCTGGAACCTGCTTCAGATTCTGTGTTTCCCTCTATCTCAAACATTAAAAGATTTTTTTATACCTACTTACCTACATATTTTCTGATTAAATAAATTTATATGCAGTATAGTTATTATCAATTATGGGTGCAAGAAAACCATCCACAATCCTATAACCCAAAAGCAAATGTTATTTACACTTTGTTACATTGTCTTTTCCTTGCATATTCTTTTAATGGAGATTATCCTGTAAATTGACTTCTGTTGTCTGCATTTTTGGGGTTGTTATGAAAGTTTAACTCCATGCCTTGCCCACTGATAATTTTTAAGAAATACCAGACAAAAAGCTCTGGAAAAGCTCTGAAAACTAAATAGAACTTATCAGCCTAAAATAAGTCTTATGCCCAAGAAGCACATTCTGGGGTACGGATTCTCCCCTTCAGTGTCACCTGAGTTGTTTCACAGTCCCCAAAGTAAATCGACAGCTTGCTTCATATTTAATCTTGAGAATGGGTCAGTTTGGTTAAAGAGCGTCTGATTTCCGGAGGCAGGATGGCAGACGTGATCAGGTATAAGGCATTTCTCTGGCAACAAAACCAATCCAGAGGTTAATAATGACTGGAGCACATGATAAACCCAGGCGAAGTCCTGGTGGCAGGCAGCCTGTTAAGAAAGATTTCTAGATGTTGGGGGTGAAGCACCTTGTGTAGTGTGAGTGTCTCTAATGACTTTCTGAGTGGCCCACATTGCAAAAGGCATCCAGATTTTCTAAATAAGGGTTGTTGTGATGATTTGTTGTGCTTCCAGTTCAAAGGAGAGTTATAGTCAGATAGTGGAGGAAACTACAAGAATTCAGGATCCAGTCCAGTTTATGGGTAAATGATAAAATCTCAAAGGCAGGGAACAGAACTAGAATTTGATAAAGTGTGTATTGCAATTACTACTGAAACATAATTTGACATAATCAAAGTAAGACTAATCTGTCTGAAAAATAAGTCTAGTTTCAATACATTTGGCCTGCTCATTTACATAGTGCAGCAAGAATAGTGACTCAGCATCTAGGCTCTTTTCATAAGGAATCGCAGACTGAACTGTTAAGCGCGTCTTCAAGCATCAGAGGTCGCCTGCAATACCTACAAATCTGGGGAGATTCCTCTCTTCCTGAGGTTCCTGAACCTCCACCTGCCAAGATATGACCTTTCTTTACTCACCTTGTTAGGTTGCAGGGAACTTTTGAAGTTCACTACCAGGGAGCTTTCCCAAGGGGCTTTGTGGCCTCCATAAAGTCCAATTTAGTTCCTTAAAATTGTCTGGTCATATCTGACTCTACACACATCATTCTCCAGACATTCCAGTCAAAGCCTTGGTAATACAATCAATGTTTCCAATTTTATCCTGTTATAAGGATAACAGATTCTTACTGAACTTATGCAAATAATGATTTTGTCATGAAAATAAGAATACTGACAGTTTCCGAATTCGAGAGGGATCAAATAATTGTTTCATCGTTGTTCACAAAGGTATACTTTATAAGGCTGCTCTAAGTCAGAGAGAGCTTAAAAGATTTCCTTAAATCTGGAAAAATAAGCCATGGTTGATTCTTTAATATTTTAAAGAAAAAGGCATAAAAATGTTAAAATCAGAATCCTTTCCTTGAATCTCTCTGAATATAATGCCTAAGAATAAAACAACACCCATCTGTAAATGACACAAGACTTTAACATGGCCATGCTTAGGGGTACCTGGGTGGCTCAGTTGGTTGAGCGCCCACTTCAGCTAGGTCACAATCTCACGGTCGGTGGGTTTGGGCCCCACGTGGGGCTCTGTGCCTCCCTCTCTCTCAAAAACAAAAAGTCCATGGTTAAAGATTCAATGAGAGAACAGTATCAAAAAGAAAACTTGGTAAGTAGAATTATTAGTATGTCACAGATATAACCATCTTAAAATGTATATCTCCTTTAGAAGGAGACGGAGCAAATCTTTTGAGATGTTCACGCAGCCCTGTGGCAGTGACTTCTGGGTAAAACCCACTGCACTTAGTAGTGGATTGGGGGGAATTTTGCCAAAAGTGTCAAAGGTTTTGGACATCAGTAAACACTACGGATAGTAAAGCCTATTTTAATAATTCAATTCACTTCATAAGGTGAAATTGTCTCTCCCTCCAATTTTTATACCCATTTAGTTTATATTTTATTCTTCTCTTTGCCTTTCTGAAATAACCAGCTTGACTCACATTTTCATTAACAAAAATCCATCTCCATACCTTTTCTTACCCAAAACTACATCCTACTTTCCTTGCACCCTACACAGTTGTTCCTATTGTTATTTCTAGTAGTTTTTACTAGAAGTTCTAATATGTAATTAAAACTAAGGCAATTGTGACTAGAAGTTCTAATATGTAATTAAAACTAAGGCAATTGTGAACTTGTACACTAGCATTCTTCAGATTGGCAAATTTACTAACAAAATCGAACATAGATTTTAATTCCTATGTTCAAGAATTAATGTTCAATACTTTATTATATTTGGAAAATGATCTAGATATTTAATAATAAATTTCCATCATTGAGCTTAACTGAACTCTAAGGGTTAAAGTTACCAAAAAAATTTGAGAAACTTTTACCAGACATACCATAACGAAGAACTGAAAAGTTCACCCAAGAACGCTTTTCTCTTTTACAGCTATCTAAATTACTTGCTCCCAACAATTATGTTTGAATTATTCAAAGCATTAGATACCTAGCTATCAACTTACATCATTTTTCTCTTGGAGACAAGAGAGATAACATGAAGTCACATAAAAGTTGCATGTCTGCATTATATTTAATGCTGATAACTCTGTAATTAAAACAACAAACTTAATCTTTTGGTAAACCTTGTTTATCTCAGATCCTGTTAACTTGAAAAACTTTGGGATTAGTTAGTATATTTCTGAGAGTTGAGAAATACCTAGTTCATATAAGGGCTTGTTTTTCTTGAAGCCAGTTAAATGGAGCTCTTTTACAAGTTAATTTAAACAATTATATCACTCACCTACAACATATATAGACATAAACATAGCCACGCGTCGGGTACAATACAGGTTTACACAGCTATCTGAAAATAGAGCATTCCTAAAAAAAAAACTTAAGTCGAAATATTGTAGAGTGAACAATCAATTACAGACCCCCAAAGGAACCCCTCTTAGGCATTTCTGATAACAGAAAATAAATGGAGATGAAGTATGTCTGCTCACAGACACCATTCAAAGCTATGATGGAGAGACAGTGAGTGTAGTTCCTGGGGAAAGAGCTGGGCGGCGTCACTTGCTGCTTGAGGTCAGGCTGCCTCTGTAACAGCTTGCTACTCAACAAATGCTACTTTGCTTTTTGCCTTTTTTCTAAAAGTGCAAATTCTCTACAGATTTCATATGGTTAGTAAAAGCAGGTGCTAATGTGGGTCATTCCTAACAGTGAGGTGGTATACTATGAAACTTCCAAAATCAGGGCTATCTGTACTACAAAACTTACTTGTTTGTAAAAGAATAGTTGGATCCAAAAATGTGTTTCTGACAGTTGTTTTACGTTGACCCGCTTAGAAGGCTAAAGCTTTTTAGTAATAGAGACTTAAGATTTTTAATTTGCTCTGTTTTCAAAGAACTCCTTTGTATTTCAAAAAAAATGGCTCTTAGGTTGTGGAGAAGATGGGGTGAAAATCTACATCAAAAAGGGGAAAATATCCAAAGTTTTCCTCTGGTAAATAGACCCCAACCTCTATTATCAGAAGTTGACAGTATTTAATATTTCCTAAAGTGGAGGTTTCTTAGATGGAGCTTCAGGGGTTAATGTATTATGGCTTTGAAAACCTGGAGAACATAGTTGACTGAGGCCTGCCAATGCTCTTCTTTCGTTTGCATGTAGAATCCAACATTAGACCAATTCACCTTATGAGAAAAAGCCTTTCTTACTGATTTTATCAGCTCCTTAGCCTCTATCTGAACAATTCCTGAGCATGTGTAGGAAGGTCAGGGAGAAATTTTGGTTATCGCCTGTTGCCTCTGTAAGTGAAGTTCCCCCAAGGGGCCATCTGGCATGTCTGTTGACTATGTTCTAATTCTGGGCAGGAAGAATACGATTCAGCAGCTAGTCAAGGCCCCTGTGAGTGGGGATGTTCATATCCACTATTCTTTCTACATCTTCTCGAAAGTTGGTTGTATCTTCTGAAAATGGAGGGTAAAAAGGCTTTGTAACTTCATCTTGTAACAAGAGTCCCTCAGGCTAGGCATTACAGACCTTTGTGTCCATTTTTCAAGTTGATGTTTCCATAGGTACCAATAAGACGATGGTTTGGGATGACGGGTCTCTAATAAAATGTTTTCAAATACAGAAGCTTTGCCAATCCAGGGGATCTATTGTGTGGCCATGGATGAGTAGGATCTTATTAATCTCAACAGCATGTCAACCCAGTAAGCCTTTTAATGGCTTAACCATGGATGCAATAGGAGACCCCAGAAAGTGCAAGATAGAACAAGTTCATTCCCAGACTTGGCCTAAGAAAGCCAAGAGTTTCAGCATCAGGGCAGTATGAATGGCATAATGCAAAGTTCCTCCTTAGCACCTGTAAAGCCTCTAGTCAAAGACCTGCTCATCACTGATGCGAGGCAGGTGCTACTGGATTGTGACTTTTCCAGCACTAATGAGATAATGAAAGTTGAGATGACAAAAGACGGAATGGGACCCCTTGCAACAAACTCCCCTTTGAACCAACCTGCTCAAAGACACTGCTGCTTCTAGGGTCCGCAGTCTGGTCACCAGAAGCATGCTGACACGTGCACGCTCTAGCTAGCAGAGACCAGACTGATCATAAAGTCAAGCTCTGAAGACAACAACGGGAAACCGCTTCTTTATGGCAAATGATACAAAAGAGAAAACAATGACCCTCTCTGGGAGGAAAAGGACCAATAAAGAGTACTGATGATACGTTTTTACTAGAATCGTTATACCCAAGAAATAGTTCATGCAAATCTTCTCTTGCTAGTCTAAATTTGGGAGGGGAAAAAGGTGACATTTTTACTTTTCACTCTTGACTGGGCCCTAGAGAGAAAGATCTGGGAAAGCCAGCCTTTGGTAAGGGATCTTACCTTTCGCCAGCTTCGGCTAGTTTTCCAGGATCCTATCTGTAGGCTGTTTCAATTTTCTTTGTTTAAATGCCCCTGCAATACAAAGATTAACAAGAGAAAACAAAAATAAGTTTCTTCACGTGTATTCCGCCTGTATACTTGGAAGATACCTAGGAAACCAGAGGGCTCCTCTACATTTTTAAATAAAACTATAAAAGCACATTTCCTCCTTCTTCATGTACATAATTTAAATGGCTGCATAACCTTTTGTCATATAGCTGTACCACTAAGATATCCCTTTTACTGCTGGACATAGATTGCTATTAGATACATATAGTGTGGTTTTTAATTTCTTTTTTAGAGTCAAGCTACGTAAGTATCTTTGAACAACAGGGTGGGGATGCATGAATATTAAAAATCATACTGTTATTCCTATCACTTTATTAATTCGACTGATGTTAACTCACTTGGATTGGTATAGGAGACTAATACATAAAGCTACAACCAATAATTTAGAATAAAACTGGAATAGTGGATCAAAGACTTGCTGAATTTTCACTCGTTGACTATATTTTTACAGCTTTGTCTCCTACCTTTGAAGGTAACTAGATCAAAGGTGAAGAACTGCCAACACTGGTGAATGCCTAGCAAGGTGTTTATTCATGGCTTTTTTTTTTTTTTAAAGTAGGCATCAGGGCCAGTGCAGAGCCCATCCTGTGTCTTGAACTCGACCCTGAGATCAAGGGCCCAACATTTACCAGACTGAGCCACCCAGCATCCCATTCATGGCTCTTCTTGACTGATTTTCATATTGAAGATGTTTATTTTTCTAAGCTGGCATTAAAAAAATTCTACAGGAAGGAGTGGCAAGATGGCAGAGGAGTAGGCAGCTCTGTAATCTCTGCCCGCAACTATCAAGAATTAAAAGCCACACTATTCTGATCTCCAAGAATGGAGGTGGGTGCACAGACTCCTTATTGATAACAGCCTCATGGATGCCTGAGTGAGTGCAAACTGGGACCTGGAGACTTTGGGGGAGGGGGAGCCAGGAGAGAAAGTGCCCAGAACCTTGGGGCCAGGCCCGAAGAGGGCCATGTGTCCAGAGGCGGCCCAGGACCCTGGAGGGCCCGGGGCGAGATGGCCGTGCAGAGCAGTGGGGAGCCAAGGGGAAGAGGAGGAGAGACTGTAAACGCTCATGGAGTAATCTCTGGAGAAGGGAGGCCTCAGCCGGGCATGGGGAGAGAAATCCGTCCCCCTCAGCGGGCCTGCTCTCCCTTGGGCCCGGCAGCTCACCGACTTCAGGTGGAGCCAGGGAAAAGCAGGCTCCCCAGTCCCCCTACTCAATCCCGGCCAGAAAGCCACCCACCTGTGGGAGGACATTTTAAATGTGGCGGCGGCATTGAAATGCGTGGACTAGGATATAGAAACCTGGCAGAGCTTAGAAAATCCAAGCAATCTGACCTGCCCGTGGCACAGGGAGGGCGGACTAAAGAGAGGCTGGCAATGCATGGTCTGAGGGGGGCTTGGGGTGCTGCCGTTCTTCTCTCTGTAACCACTAAGGTGGGGCCTCAGAGAGCAGCCCCCGAGACCCAACCTACATACATCAAACTATGCCCATTTTTCTTAATTTTTCCCCGTTTTATCTTTTCTCCCTTTCCCCCCTGGAGTCTGGGAAAGACCAACATTTAGGCACTGCTGTGATTAGATCAACTCTTACCAACCAGATATATTTCCCGTTATCTCTCCCCTCTGCCAGTGTTATGCTCTCAGACTGCCCTTTACCTTCTTTTTTTCCCTTTCCTGTCCTCTATTTTCTTTCCCCTTTGGGTTTGCTTGTTTACTTGATCTGTCTGTGAGTTTGCATGCTTTTGTTCCCTGTGTCTTTGTCAGTTTTCCTTTATCAGGGCTACCTCAAGAAACAAGCTTTCACATGGTGGAGAGTTCCAAATATCACTAAGTACAGAAAAAAAAATTAATCAGAGGCATAACAAGAGAAACCGAGAGACACCATTAAAAGAACATCTCCCGAAACGACAGGCCCTGGACAGTCAAAGAGGCTCCATTAATAGAGCGATACTAACAGGCGCACAGTGCAGAATGAGCTTTTAAAACTGACAAGAGACAGAAAGCTAGCCAAAATGATGAAACAAAAGAACTCTCATCTAAGGAAATTCCAGGAAAAAAATCACGGCGACAGAATTGCTCAAAACAGAAGCAACATTTAGAACAATTGTCATAAAATTAATCGCTGGGCTTGAAAAAAGCATAAAGCCATCAGAGAAGCTATTGATACGAAGACTAGGAACCATCAAAACAGCTGTGACAAGTTAAAAAAAGGCTATAAATGAGGGGCATAATAAAATGGAGGCGGCCACTGCACGGATGGAAGAAGCAGAGAGGAGAATAGGTGAATTAGAAGCCAAGAAAATGAGAGAGAAATTGATCCAGGAGCAGGAAAGGAGAATTCAAGACCTGAGTGATACAATCAAACGGAACAATATCCATATCATAGGAGGTCCTGAAGGGGTGCTGGATCAAATTACAGACGAAAACTTCCCCAGTCTGGGGAAAGAGAAAGACGTTGAAATTCAAGAGGCACATCGAACTCCCCTAAGATGTTCGGCACAACAAATCATAGTGAAACTGGCAAAAGATAAAGATAAAGAGAGAATTCTGAGAGCAGGTGGGGACAAAAAGGTTTCACTTTGTATGTTAGGGCCAATCTACTGAAACTTGGCAGGCCAGAAAGAAATGCCAGGAAATCTTCAATGTGATGAACAGGAAAAATATGCAGCCAAGAATTCTTTATCCAGTGAGCCTGTCATTCAAAATAGAAGGAGAGATAAAGGTGTTCCCAAAAAAACAAAAATTGAGAGAATTCATCACCACCAAGCCAGCCCTACAAGAAATCCTAAGAGGGACTTTAAGAGAGAAATGTAGCAAGGAATATAAGTCACTAGCGACATCAGTACAAACATGAACTCTACAGAGAACACGATGACTCTAAACCCACATTTCTCAGTAACACTGAATGTAAATGGATTGAATGCTCCAATCAAATGACACAGGGTAGCAGAATGGATAAAAAACCAAAATCCATCTATCTGCTATCTACAAGAGACTCACCTTAGACCTGAAGACCCCTTCAGAATGAAAGTAAGGGGATGGAGAAATATCTAATCAGCCTTACTTATATCGGACAAACTGGACTTTAAAGGCAGTCACAAAAGATTCAGAAGGACATTATATAATAATTACAGGGTCTCTCCATCAGGAGGAGCTAACAATTATACGTATCTACATGCCGAATTCAGGAGCACTCAAATACATAAAACAGTTAATCACAAACAGACCCAATCTTATTGATAAGAATGTGCTAATTGCAGAGGATTTTAATACTCCACTGACAGCAACGGATAGATCAACCAGACAGAAAATCACTAAAGAAACAATGGACCTGAATGACACATTGGAACAGATGGATTTGGCAGATATATTTAGAACTCTACATCCTGAGGCTAGGGAATTCACTTTCTTCTTGAGAGCACACAGCACATTCTCCAAGATAGATCACATAATGGGTCATAAAGCCATCCCCCCTAAATATAAACGATTTGAGATCATACCATGTACACTTTCAGATCGCAGTGTATGAAACTTGAAATCAACCACAGGAAAAAGTCTGGAAAACCTCCAAAAATGTGGGGCTTAAAAACAACCCTACGAAGAATGATTGGGCCAATCAGGCAATTATAGAAGAAATTAAAAAATATATGGAAGCAAATGAAAATGAAAATACAACAATCCAAACTCTCTGGGACGCAGCAAAGGCAGTCTTAAGAGGAAAGTTCATTGCAATACAGGCCTACCTCAACAAATCAGAGAAAGCACAAACTCAAAATCTAACAGAGCACCTAAGGAAACTAGAAAGGGAGCAGCAAGAGCATCTCAAACCCAGCAGAAGCAGAGAAATAATAAAGGTCAGGGCAGAAATAAACAATATAGAATCCCAAAAACCAAATAAACAGATCAATGAAACCAAGAGTTGCTTTTTGGAAAAATAAACAAAATTAATAAACCTCTAGCTAGGCTCCTCAAAGAAAAAAGAGAACACTCAAATATACAAAATCATGGATGAAGATGGTTTTATTACAACTGATCCCTCAGAAATATAAGCAATCATCAGGGAATACTATGAAAAACTATATGCCAACAAACTGGACAACACAGAAGAAATGGACAAATTCCTAAATACACATGCACTACCAAAATTCAAGCCGGAAGAGATAGAAAGCGTGAATAGACCAATAATCAGGGAACAAATCGAATCCGTTATCAAAAATCTCCCAACGAATAAGAGCGTAGGGCCAGATGGCTTCCCAGGGGAATTCTACCAGACATTTAAAGCAGAGCTCATACCCATTCTTCTCAAACTATTCCAAAAAATAGAAATAGAAGGAAAGCTTCCAAACTCATTCTACGAAGCCAGCATCACCTTGATACCCAAACCAGACAGAGACCCAGCCAAAAAAGAGAACTACAGACCAATATCCTTAATGAATACAGATGCAAAAATACTCAACAAGATACTAGCCAATCGAATTCAACAGCATATAAAAAGAATTATCCATCATGATC
>PISW01015789.1:0-15531 GCA_004023785.1 Mungos mungo
CTAAAATACAATGACTGTATTTGTTCCCAGGGTTTGGCTTTTATTTATAACGATTCATTTATGTGGTTCTTTTCCATTTGTTTAAGTAGGTTCCATGTTCAATGTGGGGCCTGAACTCATGACCCAAAGGGTAAGAGCTGTAGGCTCCACCGCCTGAGCCAGCCAGGCACCCGCAGTATGAAAGTTTCAGTAGAGGAGAAGGAAGCACTCTAATCCATCGTGAGGCAGGCATGGAATCAGCTACGGAGGATGGCATGAAAGAGTTCTCCCGAGTATTCAGACGAATGCGCTTCCCGACCACCATGTTCATGGTTTCTTTTAATATTTCAATGGTTAAGCTTTTTTAAAACTTATTTTCAGAGACAGAGAGAGACAACTTGGGTGGTGGACAGAGGGAGAAAGGGTCAGAGGATCCTATGTGGTCTCTTGCTGTCAGCACAGAGCCCAATGTGGGGCTCGAACTCATGAACTGTGACATCACAACTTGAGCCAGAGTTGGAAGCTTCACTGACTAAGCCACCCATGTGCTCCAGAGAGAGAGAAAGAATACTAAGCAGCCAACGCGGGGCTAAACCCAAGACCCTGGGATCCTGTCTGGAGCCGAAATCAGGAGTGGGACGCTCAGCTGACTGAGGCACCCAGGCCCCTGCGCCCTTGTCAGACTGAACACCCAGAGGAGGTGACCGGATCTCCCACACTCACTCACTGCAGAGAACCCCAAGCTGCCGCCCCAACATCACACGTGGGAGCGTTCTCCAGGGGGACGTGTGACTGTCACAGGCAGGCTGGTGTCCTTTCCCTCAGCAGGAGAACACAGCTTCTGGCCTGCATTCCCAGCACTAAGTCCAAGGGTATTTTGTCTCAGGGGTACGTTCCAAGCCCCCAGGGGATGCTGAAGCCAGCAATCCTGTATATATTCTGTTTCTTCTCTCTCTAGGAACCTACAGTGAAGGTAAAGTTACATAGGAAGCACAGTAAGATATTAACATCTGGAAGTAGTAACAAAGCATCACCATTGTAACCATTTACTGCCCTAAAACGTATGTGAATGTGATCCTGTCTCTCCCAAAATGTCCCGTTGTGCCCTCCTAACCCTTCTGATGGGACGGTCCCAATGCAGACGATCAAATGGCTGAGTTCTGAGAGGAAATGAGGGGACCGAGGTGCCTTGTGAGGTAGCCCTGGGTTGCTGTGACCGTCTGGTTGTCCTGAGGAGATGCATCCCAACTGCAGCTGACCTCAGGGGAACTGAAACCACACAAAGTGAAACTGTGGATCAAGGGGACCCGCCAGCCTGGCAGGCAGTTTGAGAGGTGACTGAGCTCACGGACCTTCTCACCTGCAGGGGGTGAGGGGGCGGGCTCCTCTGCCCTCCCTCCAGCACAGGACAGAACCAGGCTGTGTGTTTTAGCCCAGACCCTGGGAGGTGCAGACGCTTTGTGTTTGAAGAGACTTAGTCAGAACTATAACTTAGGTCTCAGCATTTTATTTATTTATTTATTTATTTATTGAGAGAGAGTTCGAGAGCGAGCGAGTGTGTGCACCCAGGAGAGGGGCAGAGAGAGAATCCCAGGCATCTCCATACTGCCAACTCAGGCCCCATGTGGGCTTGAACTCACGAACTGCCAGTGCATGGCCTGAGCCACATCAACAGTCAACGCCTAAGTGACGGAGCCACCCAGGTGCCCCTACGATGGTTTTATCTTTAAGTATCGCTACATTGCATGTGGGGCTCAGACTCACAACCCTGAGATCAAGAGTCGCATGCTTTACTGACTCGGCCAAGGATGCCTACTTCCATATAAAGTTTACGATGAAGTTATCAAGTTCCACGAGAGTCTCCCAGGGCATTGGCTGCTATATTGCGCTGATTCTGCAGATGAATTTAGGAGCCTTGACTTTGGCACAATATTGTTTTAAACACATTAACATGACATACTTTTCAATTACTTACATATTTCACAAATATTTTGAAATAGATTGTTTTATTTATTTTTCTGAGAGAGAGAGGGTGCAAGAGAGCAGGGGGAAGAGAGAAAGAAAAGAGAGAGAAGCTACAGGAAAGAGAGAGAGAATCCCATGAGGGGTGGAGATGGTCAGAGAGAGACAAAGTGAGAGATGGGGCTCGCGCTCACCTGATGTGAGACTTGAACTCACAAAACCATGAGATCCTGACCTGAGCTGAAGTCATATACTTAATGTCTAAGCTACCTAGGCACCCTCAAAAAAAATCAACAGGGCACCCTCAAAAAAATTGTTTTAAAGTTTATTTATATCTGAGAGTCAGAGAAACAGAGCATGAGCAGGGGAGGAATAGAGAGAGAGAGAGAGACAGAGAGAGAGAGAGAGAGAGAGAGAGAGAGAGAGACGCTGAATCTGAAGCATACTCCAGGCTCTGGGCTGTGAGCACAGGCCCGATGAAAGGGTTTGAACTCCCAAACCAGTGAGATCATGACCTGAGCAGAAGTCGGACGCTTCATACAATGAGCCCCCCGGGCGCCCCCACATCCTGGCTGTTGTAAATACTACTGCAGAGAACACGCAGGTGCATATGACGTTTTGAGTGGATGCTTTCATTTCCTTCAGACACATACCAGGAGTCGATTCCTGGATCATATGCTAGTTCTGGTTGTAATTTCCTGAGGAACCTCTGCGCTGTTTATCAGAGTGGCCGCCCCAGTTGACATTCCCACCACAGCGCACAGCACTTCTCTCTCTTCCACACCCTTGCCAACACTGGCTGCGTCTGGTCTCAGAGAATCCCGGCTTGAGGCTGTCCGACCACTTGGTGAGGTGACTTCACACTGTCCAATGTGGGAGACTGGTCCTCTTTTTATCATCTTTTTTTAAATGTTCACTGATTTTTTAAAAATTATGATTCTTTTATTTATTTCTGACAGAGAGACAGAGAGGAGGCAGAGCACGAGTGGGGAAGGGGCAGAGAGAGAGGGAGACCCAGAAATGGAAGCAGGCTCCAGCCTCTGAGCTGTCAGCACAGAGCCTGATGTGGGGCTCAAACTCCTGAACCATGAGATCATGACCTGAGCCGATGTCACTGCTTAACTGACTCAGCCGGCCAGGTGCCCCAATGTTTATTTATTTATATTTTCAGAGAGAGAGAGAGAGAGAGAGAGAGAGACAAAGCAAAACCTAGAGCGGGTGGGGGAGGGGCAGAGAGAGAAGGGGACAGAGGATCCCAGGCAGGATCCGTGCTGTCAGCGGAGATCCCCATGCTGGGCTTGAACCCACGAACCATGAGATCATGACCTGAACTGAGGTTGGATGCTCAACCGACTGAGCCAAATAGGCCCTCCCACATAACAGATGAATTTTTTTAAATCATCACATCAAACTGCGTGTGAAAGTGTTCAAAATCAAAACCCAAGACAACTCCCGGGAACTGGAGACTCCTTGTATCAGGAGTGCGATCCCTCTCCGGCCCACCAGCATAACACAGTGGCCCACGGGTTTTGGCTGCTATGTTTATATATTTCTAAGTTTTTATTCATTCATTTTGTAATCTCTACACCCAAAGTGGGGCTCAAACTCATGCCCTGAGATCAAGAGGGGCAGCCTCTTCCTACTGAGCCAGCCAGGCTCCCCAGGACCTTGACATTCAATCCTACAACTTGCTATGGGAAGGTCTAAGGTGTTGAAGATCACTGTCCAGCTTGGGGAACGCTGTATCCAGCTTCTTTCATAGAAGGGCAGGAGGATGCTAGGTCCTCCCGCACGTGGTTTGCACCCCAGCATTGCTTTCAGGAAGGGTCCCTGAGAGGTCGGGCCTCCTTCCCTTCATGGCAGGAGGGTAATGCGGCTGCTGCTCTGCTAAAGTCCAGATTTGGGGATGCTCTGCCCAGTGGGGCCCAGTCTCCTTGTCCCTTGTCCTTTTGAGCGGGCCTGTGCCATCGCTGTCCCACAAGACCTCAGATGAGTGAAGACACCCTTGTGCGGATGCCATGTTCTCAACACCCGCAGACAGAAGGGCTTTTCCCCTGAGTTCTCCCCGTGTTCATCCTCCCCTGGATTTGGGTCTGGAAATGCCTCCCTTCCTGGCCTGCACGTGAATGGTTTTTGGTTTTGTTTTCATTTTCTTTCTGTTAATATATTTTTCAGAGAGAGAGAGAGACAGAGTATGAGCAGGGGAGGGGCAGAGAGAGGGAGGCACAGAATCCGAAAGCAGACTCCAGGCTCTGGGCTGTCAGCACAAAGCCCGACGCAGGGCTCGAACCCACAAACCATGAGATCATGCCCTGAGCTGAAGACAGACCCTTAAGAGACTGAGCCACCACGGCGCCCTTCACTTGAATGGTGTTAAGGAAATGGTAAGTGATCCTTTTCCAGAATGTTCACTGGTTTTCAGCTGGAGGGTGCGTCACATTGAACCTCCAGGAATTTCTCCTTTTAACAATATTTCTTATTATAAGACAGAATTTGTTTTTTAAGAGAGAGAACACAATCAGTGAGGAATGGCAGAGGGAGACAGAGGGAGAGAGAATCCCAACCAGACTCCATGCTCAACGTGATGTGATTCCCTGGGATCATGACCTGAGCCCAAAACAAGGGTCTGATGTTGAACTGACCGACCCCCCAGGCGCCCCACAAAGATGACGTTTTAAGCTCTCATCAGCAAAGTTTTAAAATCTTCCTGCCATCCAAGGCCCAACAACCCTTACAGGGGAGGGACAGCCTTTTCATGGCGATGGCCGTATTCACTGCTCCCCACGACCTCTGAGCCACAGGTGAACAGCAACACGATGAAATCCCTCCACACCATTCCGATGTGTCTTTCAAAAGCATGTTTTGTCTACATCTGTCTAGACCAAGGCAGGTGAACCCCAAAGGGTTATTTTTTTTTTGGTCTGTGCTGAAATGTCACCTCATTACCATGGGTTCCATGACGGACCTCCCTCAGAGGATGCCCTCCCGCCTCCCTCAGGGCTCACCACTTCCTCATCTGGTTTCCTACCAGAGTTTAGCACACCTTTCCATGAAGGGCCAGGGCAACTATTTTCAGCTATAGTGACTCTGCATACGGGTTTTCTACACCCAGTGGAGCACGGAAGCAGCCATAGATCACATCCAGATGGGCAGGTAAGACTTTACACAAGGTGGTTGGCTGGATTTGGCCAATATGCCCTCAGTCCAGACCCCTGTTCTCGATGAAGGCTTCCATAGAACATCTTAGTTCATCATGACCGTGTATTGAGCCACAAGCTTCATGAGAGAAGCCACATGTGCTTGTCCCTGGATCTTCAGTGCCCGGGAGACTGGCATCGACCCCCACGTTCATGCACAACAGAAATCCATCCTGTAACACCCTGCCGTCCTCCCGTGTCTGCTTCCTTCCGCCAGTGGAGGAAGTGCTCCTTCTGACCCATCTGTCCCCTCGGTCTGGCCCCCTGGTATCTCACATGAACTAGACTCTACCCTCCTTTCTAGCAGAGGTGGGTTTGTTCCATTCTGGAAGCCCACGGTGCGTCAGAATACTTAACCAAAGATGCTCCGTAGACGTGTATTGAAAGCAGAACTCGATCCGCACAGAAGACAGAGGTGGGAATGGAGAAGGCTGAGCGGTGATGGGAGAGGAGTTTCTAGGAAAGAGAGGATCCTGGGAGTGAGTGCTGGCCATTTTCTCCAATTCTAGCAAACGGGGATGATGTTCTTTCTGGTCTACGTTTTGTCAGCCAACCCATATCTGGAGAGCTTTGTTCTAATGCTGGAGCCCGTATCTTAGGACGGACCACCCTGTGGTGCCTCCAGGGAAATTTAGTGCTACCTAAATGCACCCCTTCCAAAAGTGAAGGAGACAGTGTGCACATGTGTTTGCTGTATGGACACAGCACAGAATAAAGAAAACGTCAGGGGCACCTGGGTGGCTCAGTCGCTTAAGCGACCAACTCTCGATCTCGGCTCATCTCATGATCTGAAGGTTTGTGAGATGGAGCCCCGCATCCAGCTCGGAGCTGACAGGGAAGCCTGCTTGGGAGTCTCTCTCTCTGCCCCTCCCTGACTCATGTGCCCACTCGCACTCTCTCAAAAGAAAGAAACTTTTTTTTAAATAGAAAAGAAACCTTTAAACCCAGAAAGACCGTACCCAGGACAACTGGACCCCTCCAATGGAAACTCTGAGTCTGAATCATGGTGCAATTGTATTACTTTCTAGTGAGACACGTAGCTAAAAATCTCCCAAAGCAGAAAAAGAATATGCTTCTTAGAAATTCAGATGAGAGGAACCTGGAGGGCTAGGATGGTTGAGCATCTGCCTTTGGCTCAGGTCATGATCTCACAGTCTGTGGGTGAGCCCCGTGTTGGGCGCTGCGTTGACAACTTGGAGCCTGGAGCCGGGTTCAGATTCTGAATTCCCCTCTCTCCGTGCTCCTCTCCTGCTCGCACCCAGTCTCCTCTCAAGGATAAACGTAGAAAAAAAAAGTAAATAAATTCAAATGAAAAGATTTCATAATAAAAAGTGCCAGCTTATTATATAGTTTCTGACAGAGTCCATTATCCTAGGTTCCAGAGAGTAATTCTAACTCAGTTGTTATTAAAAAGATGAACCTCATTTACACTAAAAAGCCAGTCTTACACAATTTAAGTGTCACCTCCCAACACAAGAACATCTAGACCGGAAGTTCCATGAAGCACTTAGGAAGAAGAGCAATCAGAATACAGAGCAAGCAAAATGCAGGGACATTCACTCCTACTTGGGGAAATCAAGAGAAGGAGTACATGAATTGATACACACTGTCTAGTTGGAAGTTCGTTAGTTTCTAACTCAATTAGGACAGGACGTTCCAGCCTATCCTCTCTTCCTGTGATCCGTCTGTTCCGGAAGGACCCCCTACAGCCCAGCAGAGGGTAGGTCTGAGCCACTTGCTTCATTTCCAGATCTGCCAGATACTAAGTCCCAAGGGTACAGTCATCACGAACAGAACAAGCATCAGAAGACAGACAGAATACAGACGTTCTTGCGAGACTTTCTATTCTGATCCTAAGCAGCTTGTGGAACTGATCAGGGTATCTCTCCGCACATACCTCTGAGCTTCCATGTTGGTTTCCGAGCTGCCAGTTGGGTCTCCTTGGGCTCAGATCATCGGGGCCAAATCTTTAAACATCTGATGGACATCCAAAATGTCAGCCTCCAGCTACAGAATTACCCTCCATCTCTTGAATAAGTTCCAGACCCCACCCAGGAAGACCAAGGGACGTCATACCCCCGGTCCTGCATCTGGCCCCACTAGTCCAGGCCAGAAAAGCTCAGGCGCTGCTCTGTCTTGGCCTCCCCTCCCCAGAGAGACAGGCAGCTCTCGCCTGGCAATGCTCTCCTTTACCTTAGCAGATACTCTTCCCGCCCAGCCTGGAAATCCTTCAAGGCTGCAGAGAAGTCATTCAGGAGGCATTCTTTGTTCTTTCTGAAGCCCTGTTCTGTAACTCATTTATTTCCTGGGCAAGGGGATTCGGGGAATAGTGCAACTGTTGCAGATTTCCCTCTGGTTGCTTGAGTCCTGCTGACTTCCTGGGAGGCTGGTGGAATTCTTTATCTGAGCAGTGGCTGGGCGGGTCAGCTGGAGGTGGCTGCTGTGTGTCCCGCCCACCGGTGACTGCTGCAGTCCAGCAGCTGGGGCTCCGAGGGCCCCAGGTTTGGTATAAGGGACCACATGGCATGATGAGGACCTCAGCCCCCCTGGCCCTGCAGGGAACTCCTGGAAGCAGCCCCCAGCCTGGTGGCCCTGGCCAAAGGGGAACTGGGAGGAGAAAGGGCGGGAGGGGGAGGGGCTGAGGCTGCCCACATGCTCCCTGTTTCTCTCTTCCAGCTGCTCCGGCCCTCTGCTCCCCTCACTCTTGACTTCAATGTCATTCGCAAGGTGATCACTTTCAGATTCATATTGGGACCCGCACCCCAGCCTCTGGGACCCTCGGTATTTTAACGGGCCATGTCAGATGCAGAGATGAGACAAGAGAATTTCTCAGCCCCCACCTGTGCGCCCCTTCCCCCACCATGGCCTGTGCTGCCCAAGTTCCCCTTCCATGTTGACCACAGCTCTGTCACACATGGCTTCCTGTTGGGGCTCCGTGGCCTCACCCCACATTTGGGGCATTTCTCTCCCTGATACAGGGACCTGGATCTGGGCTCCTGCCCTGGTTGGTGCAGACATGGTGCCCCTTCTGCTGCTGCCCTTGCTATGGGGAGGTGAGTGGGCCGAGGCAGGAGTCTGGGCAGGGGCGGGAGGGGAGTGAAGCCCTGGCTGAGCCACCCTGTCCCCCCAGGGTCCCTGCAGGAGGATCCAGAGTACCAGCTCCGAGTGCAGGATTCCGTGACCGTGCAGGAGGGTCTGTGTGTCCACGTGCTCTGCTCCTTCTCCTACCCTTTGTACTGGTGGGATTCCAAGAAGACGCCCTACATATACTGGTTCCAGGGTGGGGACACCCCAAATAACCGTCGTCCCGTGGCTACAAACAACCCACAGAGACCAGTGAAGCCAGACACCCAGGACCGATTCAACCTCACCGAGGACCCCTGGGCCTAGGACTGCTCCCTGAGAATCGGAAACGCCAGGAAGAGCGACGAGGGAGTCTACTACTTCCAAGTGGAGAGAGGAGCAGACGTGAAATATACCTACAGAGATACACCGCTGAGTCTTCGGGTGACAGGTGCAGCAGGGGCCCCGGGAGAGGGCTCTGGGGTGTGGCAACCTTTTCTTAGAGCAGTACAGGCCTCTAGAACATTCCCTGTTACAGGACTTGGGACTGGGATGGTCAGAAGAGATACAGGCCTGCTGTCTGCGTGGGTCCCGACGCCCGGTCTTCTCAGGGTCACAGTATGGGTCTCCCCTCCCTGGGGCCCTGGCACATCCCTCTCTCTCCTCAGCCCTGACCCAGGACCCCGACATCCATGTCCCGGAGCCCCTGAAGTCTGGCTGGCCCGCACAGCTGACCTGAAGATCTCTCACATTCTCCTGGGCGGGGGCTGCCCTGGACTCGCTGGACTCCGAGACCCTGCACTCCTCGGTGCTGACCTTCACCCCGAGGCCGCAGGACCATGGCACCAACCTCACCTGTCAGGTGCAACTGCCAGGAGCCCAGGTTACCCTGGAGAGAACCATCTGGCTCAATGTCTCCTGTGAGTGCTGGGGGGTGGGCAGGAGCTGGTCCCTCAGGGCATTGGATTGAGCAGGTGGGAGGAGGTAACATGGCAAGAATGGATGCCCCCCCTCCCTTGTGCACCATACCCTCAGAGGCTGCTGGGTGAGTCTCCTTCCCAATCCTGGCCTCTGAAGCAAGACCCATCTTTCTCTCCCAGATGTTCCCCACAACCTCACCATCAGCATCTTCTTCAGCAATGACACAGGTAGGAAGGCCCTTGTCTTCTTGGGGGAGGGGACTGGTCTGTGGTGGGGTTTGGGGGGGTCAGCTCACAGCAATGGACCATCTGAGTCAATGTCTCCCATGAGAGCTGGAGGGAGAGCAGGGTCCCAGAAAACAGTGGGGGAAAGAGGGATCCAGTCCTGGGATCCTTTTCCCCGAAGAGATTGGGGAAAGTCTTAAAGTCCCACACATGGTTTTCACTTCTGGGGCTTCTGGAGCCAAGGGCAAGAGCCCACCCCTGGCAGACACCCTGTAGTCCATGACCATCCACATTTTGCAGGGACACAACTCAGGTAGGAAAATCCTCTCTTCCCTGGGGCTGTGATAGGAACTGGGTCTCTGCAGGCTCAGGCTCAGGGGTCAGGACTTGGGGGTGAGACCCTCCCACAGTCCTCAACCCCTGGGCCTGGGTTGTCCCCCCATCTCACTGGGGACTCCTTTCATGGATCCTGTATTCCCTTTGGCTGTGGCCTCTTCTTTCCTCTGATTTGTGTGTGTTATTTATGTTTTATTTTGAAAGAGGTCTTGTCAACACAGAGCGTTGTATTCGTTTCCCCCTGTGCAACTTGTGGGTATTACAAAATGATCACCACAACAAGTCTGGTTAACATCTCTCATCACACGTAGTTACAATTCTTTATTCTTGTAGTGGAAACATCTAAGACCTATATTCTTAGCAACTTTCAAGTCTATGGTAGAGCGCTGTTAGTCTCCGTGCCTGCACCTTACGTCTTGGGACTATTTGTTCTATAACTGGATGTTGATCCCTTTTGACCCTCTCCATTGTTCATTACTTTGAAAGACCATGGATTTTTATTTGTTTTAAGTTTGATATTAGGGGGAAGAGGGAGCAGCAGAGGAAGTGAGAGTCAATCTCAAACAGGCCCCATGCTCAGTGCAGAGCCCGACTCGGGGCTCGATCCCATGACACTGGGATCAATTTCTGAACCAGAGTAAGACGCTAGATGGACCGAACCACCCAGTACCCAAAGTCTATGTTTATCTGTAATAAAACAGACACAAGGTAACACGTACTATCTTCACCATGTTTAAGGGTAGAGCTCAGCAGTGCCTTGTCCATTCCTGCTGCTGTGCAAACGCTCTGCAGGCCTCTCTACAGCTCGCAGAACCCAAACTTTGTGACCATCAGCCATGGACTCCCCTCCCCCACTCCCTGGCAACCTCCCTTCCACCTTCTGACTGTCCAGGTTCTGCTCCCCGCGCTGGAGTTTCTGTCTGCCCTCCTTCATCTCTGATCTGGTCGTTTTCTGGAGGATTCTTCCATGTCCTCCTTCCACACAGCTCCAGCCTGGAGCCCTCTTTCTCTCTGTCTCCATTACTGGGCTTGCTCACTTTCCATCTGTCCCATGTCCACCCCTACCTGTCCCTGTCCTGGTGCCTCCCACAACTTTCTTGCATGTCACAGATCTGTGCACATAACCGATGTCTCTCTGAAGCCCCTGCATGTGCTGCTTACTCAGGCGTGGACGGGACACCACGCTAGGACACTCCCCTGCTCGCCAGCACCCCCATGAGTCAGTGAGTCTCCAGAACCTCACTTCCTAAATCATTTCCTTCCTCTTGCGCTGGCGCCAGACCCAGCTCCAGTCTGATCCTGGACGCTGAACCCTTGCCTCAGCCTCCTCCTCAGCCTCCTCCCCAGCCTCCTCCCCAGCCTCCCTGGCTCCTGGTTAATCTCTGCTGTGCTGTCCCCTCTGGGCCCAGCAGGATCTGTCCAGACCCAGTGCTGATCTGCCTTTCCCCTGCTTACAGCCCCTCCTGCTTCCCAGTAACCTCAGGGCAAAGCTCAAGAGCTCAATACACTCAAGGCTCAAGATTTCTGACCTGCCTTCTCTCCCACCCTGATCCTGTCTCTCCTGGTGCTCCTTGCCCAGCTGCAGGTCAGGTGCGCCTCCCCTCACCTGCCGGACCGCCAAGCCTTGGCACATCCTCACCGGGAGCTGCCCACCCGCCGCTCAGCCGCCCCACCTCAGCGCAGCCCCCTTCTTTCTGGAGGCCTGATGTGACCCCCAGGGTCATTGATCAGTCACCGGTAGCCTCTCTATCAGCCCTTGTCACGTGACCCTGTCCTTCCACTTCTGGCCATTTGGCAACAACTAGGAAGACTTGTGTCACAGCCCCACCGACCTTGTGGTGCATCTCTTCCCCAGGGCAGAAGACGCTGTGCAACGGGATGTCGCTGCTGGTCCCGGAGGGCCAGTTCCTGCGACTGGTCTGCGGGGCTGCCAGCAACCCCTGAGCGGTGCTCAGCTGGTCCCAGGAGGGGAGGGCCCTGCGCCCCGCCCAGCCCTCAGCACCCGGGGTCCTGGAGCTGCCCCACGTAGGGCCTGGAGAAGAAGGGGAATTCACCTGCCAGGCTCAGCACCCGCTGGGCTCCCAACACATTTCCTGCAGCCTCTCTGTGCACAGTGAGTTGCAACACAGATTCTGGGGCTGGCCAGCCTGGCCAGGTGTCTGGGATGGGGAAGGGCCTGGAGTCTGGGGGCAGAACTTTTTTCTTAGTACCCTGTCCCCAGGAAGCCCCTGTTCCTGCAACAGTGTGACCCAGAAGCAAGAAGGCTCCTGGCCCCTGGTCCTCACCCTGCTCAGAGGGGCCCTCATGGGGGTAGGCTTCCTCCTCACCTATGGGCTGACCTGGATCTACTACACCAGGTGAGCGGGGCTGTCCCTGCCCAGGGAAGTCTTCAGGAGGTCCCTGGCTCTTGGGGGAGGGGCTGGACCGTCCCACCTGCCAGGAGTGAGAATGAAAGGGGCCACTCTGATCTGAGGCCCATGTTGGCTCTGCAGGTGTGGAGGCCGCCAGGGGGCAGGGCTGAGTCCAGACTGAGCCTCCCACCTTCAAACTGGGGACTGAAGTGTGGCCCTGGAGCCCAGAGGACCCATGTGGGGCCGCCACGCTCAGCCTCTTCCTGGGAGCTCTCAGCTCAAACCTGCTGTGGTGTGCCCCGAGGAGTGTAATCTGGGGACGTGACCGAGTGACACCGTGTGGTGAAGGGACTACTTATGTTTCTGGAGGGGATGTCGCCCACCAGGCATTCGGGGCCACAGGGGCCGAGGCGGGTGCCTAGAAGCCTCGTCACACCCGTAGGGGGACCTGTGGGGAAGGCCAGGCTGGGGGAGCCGGTCGGGATCAGCTCGTTTGAGTCCTTCTGGGGGCCTTGGCCTGGAGGGGTAGCTCTCGGTGCCTGGAACCCATCCTGGGGGGAGAGGGCAGGGGAAATGGTGTGGGAGTGAGGGACAAGGCGTGCTGGGGGACTCGGGGAGGGACTGAAGGGAGAGCTCCTGCCATCCTGAAGTCCTGGCCAGGCCTGGGAGGGGCGGGCTCCCCACGGATGGCAAGCTTTCAAAGATGTCAGAAGTCACAGATACAGTAAATAAACCACCTGACTTATTTGCACCCGGGGGCGCCGCCCGTGTTTGAGACCGTGCGTGTGTCCCTCTGCTCAGCCTGCCCCTCCTTGCTGGTGTCAGCCCTCTAGCCCTCCTGCTCTCCATCCCCAGCCCTGCCCCTGAGAGGTGACTGATCCTCATTCAAGGTTACTTCCCATGACTCACAAGTGGCCTGCCCAACCCCTGACTTCCTGGTCTCCCAGATTCGCTGCTCAGGGTGGGCATCCCTGCACAGCGGAGTCAGGAACACGTCTGCCCCCGTCCAAAGACGCAGACAATAACTGCAAGAGAACATCACAGTGTTTTTATGTTTATTTATTTACTTGGAGAGAGAGAGAGAGAGAGAGAGAGAGAGAGAGAGAGAACCCCAAGCAGGCTCTACACTGGCAGTGCGGAGCCCAAGGTAAACTTGAACTCCAGAACCTAGAGATGATGATCTGAGCCTAAATCAAGAGTTGAATGTTTAACCGACTGAGCCGCACAGGAGCCCCAATTCTTGCTTTTAATTAGTATATTATCCTATTTACTTAGGAGTCTTGTATTCTATTCTTTAGTTAGTAATATATGCATATCTCCCAGTTGTTTATTCTAAAATACAATGAGTGCATTTGTTCCCAGGGTTTGGCTTTTATTTATAACGATTCATTTATGTGTTTTTTTTTCATTTCTTTAAGCAGGCTCCGTGCTCAACATGGGGCCTGAACTCATGACCCAAAGGTTAAGAGTTGTAGGCTCCACCGCCTGAGCCAGCCAGGCATCCGCAATATGAAAGTTTCAATAGAAAAGAAGGAAGCATCTGACCCATCGTGAGGTAGACAGGGAATGAGGAGGATAGCATGAATGAGTTCTCTTGAATATTGAGACGAATTCGCTTCCCCACCACCATGTTGATGGTTTCTTATACTATTTTCATTTGTTAAACCTTTTTAAAGCTATTTTCAATGAGAGAGAGAGAAAGTAAGTGGGGAGGAATGGGTCAGAGGACCCTAAGTGGTCTCTTGCTGTCAGCACAGAGCCCGATGTGGGGCTCGAACTCGCGAACTGTGACATCATGACCTGAGCCAAAGTCATAAACTTTACAACTGAGTCCCCAAGGACCCTCCTGTCCGTGTGTGAATGCTCTAATCGAGCTCCATCCGCAGTCTCCCTCCCAGGTAGACAGACGCCCAAAGAATTGAGAGCAGGGATGTCACGGATGTTTGTGCCCCGTGTTCATGGCACTTCTGCCCCATAGCTGGCAGCAGCCCATGCCCATCAGTGGGTGAATGGACAAACCACATGGTATAAACATGTGATGGAATATTATTCAGTCATGAAAAGGAAGGGACTCCCAACATATGCCAGAGCGTGGGGGAACCCTGGGGATGATACGCTAAGGGAGAGAAGCCAGACAGAAGCTGGGGGGTCCATGGAGCGAGGTCAAGTCATATAACAGAAAGTAGAATGGTGGCGGCCGTCAGGGGCTGGGGGAGGGGCACCGGGGGGTTACTGCTTACTGGGGACAGAGTTTCAGTTTGGGAAGATGAGAAAGTGCTGGAAGTGGAGGATGGTGATGGTTGCACAACAGGGTGAATGTACTTAATACTGATGAAGTGTATGCTTCCTGTAGTTCATGTTTTTAAACGGTTACTTTTGAGAGACAGAGTAGGAGCGGGTGAGGGGCAAAGAGAGAGGGAGACACAGGATCAGAAGCCGGTTCCAAGCACTGAGCGGTCAGCACAGAGCCCCACATGGGGCTTGAACTCATGAGGTCATAACTGAGCCGAAGTCAGACGCTTAACCGCTGAACCACCCAGGCGGCCCATGAAGTGTGTACTTTAAAACGGTCCCGGGCGCCTGGGTAGTTCAGTCCGTTCAGCGTCTGACTCTTGACTTTGCCTCAGCTCGTGGGAGGGAGGCCGTGGGATTGAGCCCCATGCCGGGCTCTGCACTGATTGTGGACCCTGCTTGGGATGCTCTCTCCCTCCCTCGCTGCCCCGCCCCCACCTCAGAAATAAACAATTTTTTGGAATAATAAAACAAAATGGTCATTTTTGTGTTATGTGTTCTGTACCAAGACAATACCTTTCTATAAACATACTCGGTCAGACGAAATGGAAACAGGACATGGACAGAAGCTGCCCAAGGACCAGAAGCCAGGTCAGAGAGAAGGCACAGTCACCTGAGTTTTGTCTCAGCTGCACAGCCACTCCTCTTGCACGGGGCACCCAGCTGTCCTGCTTGGAGCCCCTGATCATCGCTTCCGCCTACCTCGGGCCTTGCCACACGGCACCGGACCCTGAGGGACAGGGCTCTGACTCCGTTCCCAGTTCCTCTCTCTCACGGAAGTGGTGGCCAAATTGGGCTACACTTGTCTTCGAAGGTCACAGCAGCAGAGGTCAGTTTTATGGTACAAACCAGGACCGCAAACCCTGCATCCGCCTTAGATTTTAATTAAATTGACGATTTTTTTTATTTTAGAGAGAGAGAGAGAAAGAGAGAGAGGGCAGAAGAAGAGAGAGGGGATCTTTGTCTTCTTTAATCTTTATATTTGAGAGAGAGAGAGAGTGCAGGGGAGGGGCAGAGAGAGGGAGACGGGATACTCGACGGAGGCTCTGCACGGAGAACAGAGAGCCCGATGTGGGGCTCGAACTCTCACTGTGACATCATGACCTGAGCCAAAGTCGGAAGCTTCACTGACTAAGCCGCCCAGGCGTCTGAGAGAGAGAGAGAATACTAAGCAGCCCAACGCGGGGCTAAACCCAAGACCCTGGG
>PISW01015790.1:0-15527 GCA_004023785.1 Mungos mungo
GGCTGATTTTAAATTAGATTAGTAACAGACTAACAAGGTCTATTTCTCCAACTTTCTCAGCTATAAATTTCCTATCCCTGGAGATAAGGATTCTCTTTACTTCTTTCTGTAGAAAGGATGTTTTTCTATGGAAGATTTTCTTCATGCTTTCAAGGGGAGAGTGGAAGGTCAGAGTGACAGTGTGCCAGTGGTTTCCCAGGTTTGTTCAATGCAAAATAACCAATCTACTGCTGTGGTCTTTTGAGGGCCTCCTGCCCTGATTTCCTACACAGGAACTTTGAAGTTCGTGTCTCAACATACTCAGGTACAGTGACGAAAGTGTTTCCTGAAGGTCTGCCTGTGTTTCCCAGAGCCAACCACGTAGAAGATTCAGAGGTGAAGGCAAGGATTTCACAATTTCCCCCACATAGACTGGACACTGTAACAGCAGGACTTTCCTGGTAGGAGTGCTTTTAAAAGGGTACTCCCTGGTCTAAAAGTTAGACACTCTCTTGTGAGGTGATCATATACTTAATCTTATGACCAGCCCACGGTTTAATGGCTTTATTACAAATTATACCAAATATCTGAAGAAGAATTAATGACAATACTTCTCAAACTATTACAAAAACACTGATGAAAAAGAATACTCCAAAAGCAACTTATGAGGACTGCATTATTCTCACACCAAAGCCAAAGACACCACAAGAAGGGAAACTATAGGCCAATATCTTAGGTGAAAATACATGCAAAGTTCCTTGACAAAATCTGAACATATTGAATTCAGCAGTACATTGGAAGGGTCATACATGATAATCTAGTGTGATTCATTTCTGGGATGCAAGGCTCCTTAAACATACAGAAATGTATAAATGTGATGGCCTACATTAATAGAGAGAATGATTGAATCTATACCATCTTCAATGACATAAAAACTTTATAAACAACTCACAAAAAATGAACATAAAGAAACTAACTCCACATAATCTTGGCCATTATGAAAAGCTCACACCAGACCCCATATTCAACAGTAAATACTGAAGGCTTTCCCTTCACATTTGGAGTCAGGCAAGGATGCTCATTCCCAAAAGAGGTATTCAACATTGTAACATGGAGGAGAATAAAATATGCCACCCCAAAGTATATCATCTTGTCACATTGCTTATTTGGATCAAAGTCCTTTGATAAACCGCCAGTGCAAGGACATTCTGACTCTTCTTTGAGCCCTGACAGCAGTAAATAAATCTCCCTAAAGAAAGTTCCCTTCCCTGTACCAGGAGGAGAGAATTATCTGTAGCACCAAAATAGAGATTCTAGGGCCAAGAGGGCTGTGCAAATAAACCTTGTTACTTGGTGACTTTTTACTACCCAAAAAACACACTTCTGCTTTTATTCTTACAAATCCAATTTTTTGTTACCTGAAATTCAAAAATGCATCCTACATTTTTCACTCTCTGGATGTCATGTAATTAGGAAATGCATCCATACACAAAATGAAATGTATTCTTTCCCATAGATGTCTTATGTCAATTGAATTATTAGAACAAGTAAAAAACCAAGAAACAAAGAAGGAAAAATCCTTCTTCTTCTACAAGTGGAAGATGTACCAGAAAAATTAGACATAGAAAAGAAATAGAAGATATTTAAATCAGTATGAAAGGAGAAAAATTCTTGCTTGAAGAAGACATGATCTTAAACATTTTGAAACCCTATATATACACCAAAAATATAAGAACTAATTTTAAAAATGATCAGAATATGAAATCAACAACAGAAAAATGTGATTCCACACACCATTTTAAATTATACCCCAAGAAATACCAAAATTATACAATTTAAAAAGGTATTGAATAAAATATTTTAGATTAAACTTCAAAAAGTATGTAAAATATTTGTTATACTGAAAATGACCTATGTTGATGAAAGGCATTTAAAAATGCACACATGCCTGCAAAGATAAGTGTGTTCACAGATTAGAATTCGTCCTACTGTCACAGTGCCATCTACATAAAATGATCTAGAAGTGCCTCCCTAACCCTGTTTTGAACTTTTAAAGAATCAAATCTAAGTCTTGAGATTGATATATACTTAGAAGACATGCAAATAAGGCCCTGTAATTGCTGATTAAACCAGCCCAGCCCCGACACTGCAGCTGGGAAAGGAGCCCCAGCCCCGGGATCCCAGGTGTTCCCATTCTGTGATCAGGACAGAACACAGACATCTCACGATGGACTTCGTTCTTGGCTGGGTTTTCCTTGTTGCTGTTCTAAAAGGTAATTCATGGTGAACGTGAGACACGGAGTATGTAAGTAGATATGAGTGCAAGAACAGTGGATGTGTGACAGTTTCCTGATCAGGATGTCTTGTGTCTGCAGGTGTCCAGTGTGAAGTGCAGCTGGTGGAGTCTGGGGGAGACCTGGTGAAGCCTGGGGGCTCCCTCAGACTCTCCTGTGCAGCCTCAGGATTCACCTTCAGTAGCTATGCCATGAGCTGGGTCCGCCAGGCTCCAGGGAAGGGGCTGCAGTGGGTCTCAAGTATTAATAGTGGTGGAAGTAACACATACTATGCGGACTCTGTGAAGGGCCGATTCACCATCTCCAGAGACAACGCCAGGAACACAGTGGATCTGCAGATGAACAGCCTGAAAGCTGAGGATACGGCTGTGTATTTCTGTGCAAAGGACACAGTGAGGGGCCAGCAGTGTGAGCCCAAACAAAAACCTACCTGTAGAAGGGGATTAGCACCACCAGGGGGTGCACATTATACACAATTCTCTTATATTCCCAGGAGCAGGTGCATGTGGAGGTTATAGGCAGGTTTCCTGTCAGGGTCTGGGGCTTCCTCTCCATTCAGCAGTTTCCCCCAGAGAGCATCTCTGGATATATGATTCTGTGCTTATTTATTCATTCTCTGTATTAGAAAACTTTGTCGTCATACGAAAATACATTAACATGCACAAAGGACACAGTTGCTTGCACTTGCTTATTCCTGTCCCTAAATAGAAATGAATTACAGACACCCTGATGCACATCTATTGAAATTTTATAGGAGTCTCAGATTCACTTACTTTGTAGGTAGAACTACAGGATTCCATAGCTCCTCATTATCCTCACCCAGCTCTTGTCCCAATCAAAGAACATGACACTTCCTTCATGACACTTTGCTACTCAGAACTTTAAGTGAATTACAGCTTTCTTCAAATACTTTAAGCTACAAGAGATCTCCATATCTTAGGCAGAGTTCTTCTGAGGCAAAGAACACATAGCACATTGTATTATGTGTCTATATAGGCTGAGAAGTCCCATGATCTACTATCATAAGCTGGAGACCCAGGAAAACCAATGGTGCAATTATCATCTTATTCTGAACTAGTGTGTCGTCTGAGAATATGAAGACCTGATGGAGTAACTGTCAGTCCAAGGGCAGGATGAGACCAATGTTCCAGCTCAAACATGCACACAAGAAGTAAAAATGAGGTAAGTCTTCATTGTTCCTGATTTAATTCAATTCAGAACCTCAATAGAATGGATGATGCCCACTTAAACAGAAGCCATGAATGAAAATGTCATTCTCTTCTGGAAACACAATCGCAGACATCCATAGAAACAATGGTTAATCTGGCCAGTCAAGATGCAGTCAAGATGCCACATAAAGTTAATCATGACAAATCAACCTCTTGTAAATATGGAGCTCAAAGCCTGAAGATTTAGAACTCCATGGCATCACTGGGGTGTGGCCAGGTGGGCATAGTGGTGCACCTGTGGAGAAGTAAGGTATAGGCCTGTAAGTGGCACTGCAGTCTGAGGATTTTCTGAGTCACATGGAGAAAGACAGTTTCTTTCTTAGAGTGGATTTGGGATAGGGGACACCACCTCTTGTGGGACAAGAGAGCATGAGTGTGCCTTGCACTACCTGTTTATTTGCACAGGAACCTCTGCTTTGGGCAGCTAATGGGATGGCAGCTTTTTGCTATTCTTTACCATGAATTCGAAGCCCCCGATATTCATGAAACTACCCTTCTGGGATAACATCAAGCACAGTACAGCAATACCCTCCCCCGGTGGATAGGAAGGGTACACGTCACACTGTGTCCCTACAGTTGGAGTTTTCAGACTCAGCTAATTCTCATGAGATAAAACGCAGGAACACTGTGTCAACAGGTGGTTAGGACACATACAGGGTGAGGGTAGGGGGCTGACAAAGGCCTGGGAAGAATGAAAGAAGAGTCTTCTCCCTTCACTGAGAACTTCCTGAACAGGGTCAACAGGAAGTCCCTCCTCAGGGACAGAAGAATGGGATGATGCCATTACTCCCCCCTCCCATCACCATGGACAGACTTCAGTGGGTAGCACATCACCAACCAGTGGTAGTGTGAGTCTTTATTTCATATTTTTAATTTTTTAATGTTTTATTTATTTTTGATACAGAGAGAGACAGAGCACAAGAGGGGGAGGGTCAGAGAGAGAAGGAGACACAGAACCAGAAGCAGGCTCCAGGCTCTGAGCTAGCTGTCAGCACAGAGCCTAACGTGGGGCTTGAACCCACGAACGTGGGATCTGACCTGAGCCGAAGCCGGAGGCCTAACCGACTGAGCCACCCAGGTGCCCCAGTTTGAGCTTTTAACATCAAACCCCAGCACCCTACCCTCCTCAGGTGCTTCATTACTAGGGGAGGTGTGCCTGAGAACCAAAGCAGCACTGGATGTCTTCTCCAGAAGATCACCACAAACTCCCACACTCACCAAGTCTACATACCATAGAATGCATCACAGATTCAACAATAGGGAAAATGGGTTCTAGTCTCACTTTTTTATGTTTGTTTATTCTTGAGAAAGAGAGACACAAAGTGTGAGCAGAGGAGGGGCAGACAGAGAGGGAGACACAGAATTCAAAGCAGGCTTCATGCTCTGAGCTGTAGCACAGAGCTTGACATGGGGCTCAAACTCACAAACCACAGAATCATGACCTGAGCCAAAGTCAGGTGTTTAACCTACAGAGACACTCAGGTGCCCAAGGATCTAGGTGCCCACGGCCTCTTTTGTGGCCAAAACACACCAAGTTAAACTCACAACACAGTGGACAAGGTTCAACCACTCCCCACTGCAGGCGAGGAAAAACTCTGCAGAGGACTGAACTGAGGGACAGGGCAGCCAACACACAACAGCACAAGGCACACAGCACACACAAGATATATTTTCTGGAGTGTCAGCACCTGGACAGTATATGACCTCTTCTTAATAAAGTCACTACTCTAGAATCAGAAAACATAACAGGATTTACTAAGACACGGAAGAAGCCAAAAACATCAACATATGCCAGGATTGAGGAATTCATCCCAAAAGAAAAAAACATAAAAGATCATTGCCAAGGATCTAAACACAACACATATAGGTAGTATGTCTTACACAGAATAGCTGTTCTTGGAAAAAGCATAGAAGTCATGAGGGATACCGTTACTGCAAGTAGAAAAGTCTTAAATACTAGTCAGGCTGAAATGTAAAACAATACTGAATGAAGATGCACAACTGACTGGATATAATAATGTCGGGGATGGAAGAGGCAGAGAAATAAATAAGCGATATAGGAGATTAAATTTGGGGGGGATTAAGCAGGATATAAGAGGAAAGTTAAAATATTGGATCACAAAGAAGATTTAGAGAAGTCAGCAACTCCATAAAGGGTCATAATATTCTTTTCAAAGGAGTCCCCTAAGAAAATTAGATGGAGAAAGAGCAGAAGTTTTATCTGAGTGTATTATAGCAGAAAATTTTCCCAACTGGGGAAGGAAAGAGACATCCCCATCGTGGAAGCACACAGAACTTCCATCAAAATCAACAAAATCTGGCCAACATAGAGATATATCATAGGAAAATCGGAAAAATATACAGATAAGGGAAAAATCCTAAAAGCAGCAAGACAAAAGAAGGGGCTAACTAACAAGGGAAGATTAAAACAAAAAAGATTGTGGCAGATGTGTCCACAGAAACCTGCAGTCAAGAAGGGAGTGACATGATATCCTCACCATGCTCAATTGAAAAATATGCAGCCAAGAATACTTTATCCAGCAAGGCTGTCATTCAGATAGAAGGAGATATAGAGAGTTTCCCAAACAAAAACTAAAAGGCTTCATGGCCTCTAAACCAGCCTGCAGGAAATAAAGGAGACTCTTTGAGCGGGAAAGGAAGACTAAAAGCAACAAAGACTAGAAAAAAAGACAGAGAAAATTTACTGACAAAATGATTTACAGAGAATACAATGGCACTAAGTTAATATCCATCAATAATCACTGTGAATGTAAATGGGCAAAATGCTTCAATAAAAATAAATAGGATATCAGAATAAATATACATAATCTTTCTATGCTGTATTTAACAGACTCATTGTCAACCTAAAAACACCTGTGTATTGAAATTCAGGGAATGGACAAAAATTCATTATGCTGATGGATGTCAAAAGAAAGTTGTAGTACCATACTCAAATCAGACTAACTAGATTTTAAGCCAAAGAGGAAGGCAGCATATTTTCAAATGTGGTCAATCCAGCAAGATCTAAAATCTTTAAATACTTATGCCCCCAAAATGGCAGCCCTGAAATATATAAATCAATTAATAACAAACATAAAGAAATTCGTTGATAATACAATAATAATAAAGAACTTTAGCACTCCACTTACAGCAATAAACAGATCATCTAAGCTGAAAATCCATGAGGAAACAATGGTTTTGAAAGACATACTGGACCAAATAGACTTAACAGGTCTATTCATAACATTGCATCCTAAATCAGCAGGATACACATTCTTTTTGAGTGCACATGGCACGTTCTCCAGAAAGATCACATTCTACATCATATATATGCCCTCTACACATACAAAAATATTGAGACCACACAGCATATTTTCAGACCACAAGGCTATGAAACCTAAGTCAACCACAAGAAAAAAATTGGAAACACCACTACTACAAGAAGGTTAAATATCATTCTAGTAAAGAATGTTGAATTTTTATGAAATAAAAGAAGAAATAAAAATACATGGAGGCTAATTGAAGTAAATACATGAGAGTTCCAAACCATCTGGATGCAGGAAAAGTGGTTCTGAGAGGGAAGTATATGGGACTACAAGCCTAACCCTAGAAAGAAGAAAAATCTCAAGGACAAAACTACTTTACAACTGAAGGAGCTAGAAAAGTAACAGCAAATGAACTCTAAAACCAGCAGGAGAAAGGAATTAAAAATATTGGAGTTTAGTGAGTTCCTTGTAGATATATATATCATATGCCATTTGCCACTATCTTTTCCCGTTCTGTTGGTTGCCTAAAATCTACAAGGAATTCACTAAACTCCCTACCTGAAAAATGAATAATCCAGTGAAGAAATGGGCAGAACACATAAACAGACATTTCTCCAAAGAGGACATCCAGATGGCCAACAGGCACATGAAATGATGCTCAGTGTCCCTCAGCATCAGGGAAATACAAATCAAAACCACACTGAGACACTATCTCACACCTGTCAGCGTCGCTAAAATGAACAAATCAAGAGAATATAGATGTTGGCGAGGGTGTGGAGAAACGGGTACCCTCCTACACTGTTGGTGGGAATGTAAACTGGTGCAGCTGCTCTGGAAAACAGTGTGAAGGCTCCTCGAAAAACTATCGATAGAACTCCCCTTTGACCCAGCAATAGCACTGCTAGGGATATACCCAAAGGATACAGAAGGGCTGATGCATAGAGGCACATGTACCCCAGTGTTCATAGTGGCACTTTCTACAATAGCCAAGTCATGGAAAGAGCCTAAATGTCCATCACCTGATGAATGGATCAAGAAGATGTGGTATATATATACAATGGAGTACTACATGGCAATGAGGAAGAATGAAATCTGGCCATTTGTAGCAAAGTGGATGGACCTCGAGGGTGTCATGCTAAGTGAAATAAGTCAGGCAGAGAAGGACACATACTGTATGTTTGGACTCATAGGTCTAACAGGACAAACCTAACAGAGGACCATAGGGAGGGGAAGGGGGAAAGAGAACTGGAGAGAGTGAGGGACACAAATCATGAGAGACTATTGTATACTGAAAACGAACCATGGACTGAAGGGGGAGGGGGAGGCAGGGAGGGAGTGATGGTCATGGTGGGGGGCACTTGTGGGGAGAAGCACTGGGTGTTATATGGAAACCAATTTGACAATAAACTTATTTAAAAAATAGAAAAGAAAAAATATTGGAGCAGAAATAAATGATATAGACACAAACAAACAAAAACAATAGAACAGATCAATGAACCTATAAGGTGGTTTTTGGAAAAATAAATAATAATTACAAAACCAACGTCAAACTTAGCAAAAGAAAAAAATAAGGGACTCGAGTAAATATAATCCCAAATTGGAGAGAAGAGATTGCAACCAACACCATGGAAATACAATTATAAGAGAATATTAGAGAAAATTATATGCTAACAAATTGGGGAATCTCGAAGAAATGGATAAATTCTTAGAATAATGTAAACTACCTAAACTGAAATAGGAAGAAATAGAAAACGTGAATAGACTGATAATGAGTGAAGGTATTGAATCACTAATCAAAAATCTACCAACAAACAAGAGACCAGGGCCAGATGACTTCACAGGTGAATTCTACCAGATATTTAAGAAGAGTGCAAATATTCTATTGAAGTAGAACAGAATATTCTATTTTCTTTTTTTCCCATAATATTTTATTGTCAACTTGTTTTCCATACAACACCCAGTGCTCTTCCCCACAAGTGCCCTCCACCAACACTACCACCTCTTTTCCCCCTTCCCCCTTCCCCTTCAACTCTCAGTTCATTTTCAGCATTCAATAGTCTCTCAAGAATATTTTATTTTCAAACTCTTCCAAAAAATAGAAATGGAAACAAAACTTCCAAACTCATTTTATAAGGCCAGAATGACCATGATTTCAAACCAGATTAATCCAACAATACATTAAAAGAATCATTTACCACAATCAAGTAAGATTTATTCCTTGACTGTATGAGTGGTTCAATATTCACAAATCAATCAATGTGATACATCATATCAATAAGAGAAAGGATAAGAACCATATGATCCTCTCAAAAGACGCAGAGAAAAAAATGGAGAAAGTACAGCACCCTTTCTTGATACCCACCTAGCATGAGGTACAGAAGAAATATACTTCAACATCATAAAGTCCATAAAGTTTTTGTATAAAACCCACAGCTAATATAATCCTCCTATACTGTCGGGAACATAACAGGGATGCCCACTTTCATTATTCTACCTAATATAGTACTGGAAGTCTTAACCTCACACAGTTAACAAAAAGAAATAAAGACATAAAATTGGCAAGAAAGAAGTCAAAATTTCACTCTTCACAGATGTCATGACACTCTCCATAGAAAACAAGACTCCACAAAAATGTCATAAGAACTGATACACAAAATCAGCAAAGTCACAAGATACAAAATCCAATGTACAGAAATCTGTTGCATTTCTATATAGCAACAACAAAGAAGCAGAAAGAGAAATTTTAAAAATTCATTCCGTTTACAGTTGCACCAAAAGTAATGGATACCTAAAGTTAAAAGATCTAGAATCTGAAAACTAAAAACACCGGATAAAGAAACTGAAGACACAAGGAAATAGAAAAACATTCAAAGCTCTGAATTGGAGCAGGAGATATTTATGAAATGTCTATGTTACACAAAGAAATTTACACATTTAGGGCCACGTAGGTGTCTCAGATGAAAGACCTGTCTTCAGCTCTGATCATGATCTCACAGTTCGTGGGTTTGAGCCCCGCATTGGGGTCTGTGCTGATATCTCGGAACCTAGAACCTGCTTCAGATATTGAGTCTTCCTCTTTTTCTGCCCCTCCCCTGCTCACAGTCTGTCTCTCTCAAAAATAAATAAACATTAAAAAAAATTTAAATAGTAATCTACACATTTAATGAAATCCCTATCAAACTACCATCATCTTTTTTCACAGAGATTGTAAAAATAATCCTAAAACTTCTATGAAAACAAGAGAGACCACGAATAGCCAAAGCAATCCTAAAAAAATAAAAACAAGCAAAAGCATCACTATTTTGGATTTCATGCTATATTACAAACTGTAGTCATCAAGACAGTAAGGTACTGGCCTAAAATCGACACATAGATTAATAGAACAGGATAGTTAACCCAGGTGATTCACAAATGTATCATCACCTAATCTTGGATGAAGCAGAAAAGAATATGTAATGGAAAATAAAGTCTTGTCAACCAATTGTGTTGGGAAACCTGAACCAGAACTTCCAGAAGAATGAAATTGGACCACTTTATTACAGCATACACAAAAATAAATTCAGAATGAGTGAAAGACCTAAATGTGAGACAGGAAACCATCAAAATCATAGAGGAGAACACAGGCAGTAACCTCTTTGACATAGGACATAGCAACTTCTTACTAGACGTATCTTGGGAGCCAAAGGAAACAAAAGCAAACATGAACTATTGGGACTTCATCAAAATAAAAGCTTCCTCACAGTGAAGGAAACAATTACCTAAACTAAAAGGCAACCTACAGAATTGCTAAGGTATTTGTAAATGACATATCTGATAAAGGGTTACTATCCTAAATCTATAAAGAACTCACCAAACTCCATATCCAAAATACAAATAATCCAGTGAAGTTATGGTCAGTGGACATGAATAGACACTTGTCCAAAGGAAACATCCAGGTGGTTAATAGACACATGAAAATGTGCTCAACATCACTCACCGTCAGGGAAATACAAATAAAAACTAGTATGAGATAGGACCTCACAACCATCAGATTAGCAAAAAGTAGTAACTCAAGAAAAAACAAATGTTGACCAGAATGAGGAAAAAGGGGAACCCTTTTATACTCTTGGTGGGAATGCAAAGTGGTGTGGTCATTCTGGTAAACTGTTTAAAAACTTAAAAATAAAACTAACTTACACCCCAATAATTGCTGTACTAGGTATTGACTGAAAGAAACAAAAATTCTGATTTGAAGAAGCACATGTGCCTGATGTTTATAGGAGCATTGTTTTGGTCTCACAAATGCTGCTTTGATTTTTTTCAGGATTTAAAAATATATAACATTGTAAAATTGGTTTTCACACAACACCCAGTGCTCATCCCAACAGGTGCCCTTCTCAATGCACACCACCCACTTTTCCCTCTTGCCCACCTCCCATCAACCCTCAGTTTGTTCTTTTTTTAAAAAATTTTTTAATTTTTTTTTTTTATTTTTGAGAGAGAGAGAGAGAGACAGCATGAGCAAGGGAGGGTTAGAGAGAGAGGGAGACACAGAATTCGAAGACAGACCCCAGGCTCTGAGCTAGCTTTCAGTACAGATCCTGATGCGGGGCTTGAACCCATGAACCCCAAGATCAGGACCTGAGCTGAAGTTGGATGCTTAACCGACTGAACCACCCAGGTGCCCCTTTTCTCATTATTTGGGAGTGTCGTATGATTTGCCTCCCTCCCTCTCTGTAACTTCCCCCCTCCGCCTCCCCCATGGTCTTCTCTTTAGTTTCTCAAGATTCATATATGAGTGAAAACATATGATATCTCCTTCTCTTCCTGACTTATCTCAGCCAGCATAATACGCTCCAGGTCCATCCATGTTGATGCAAATGGCTAGATTTCATTATTTCTCATTTCCAGGTAGTATTCCATTGTATATATAAACCACACCTTCTTTATCCATTCGTCAGTTGATGGACATTTAGGTTCTTTTCATGATTTGGTTATTGTTGAAAGTGTTGCTATAAATTGGGGAACATGTGTCCCTATGCATCAGCACTTCTGCATCCCTCAGGTAAACTCCTAGCAGTGCTATTGCTGAGTCATAGGGTAGTTTTATTTTTATTTTAAGGGACTTCCAGTGTTTTCAGAGTGGCTGCACCAGTTTGCATTCCCTCCAACCATGTAAGTGGGTGCTCGTTTCTCCACATCCTCACCAGCATCTATAGTCTCCTGATTTATTCATTTTAGCCTCCTCTTTTTCTCAGTTTCCTCATTTTCCATAATTTTATCTTCTAATTCACCTATTCTCCCTCTGCCTCTTCAACCCATACTGTGGCTACCTCCATTTTATTTTGCACCTCATTTATAGCATTTTTAACATTCATCATGACTATTTTTAAGATCCTTGATCTCGGCAGCAATGGAGTCTTGCTGTCTTCTCTGCTTTTTAAAATCCCACCAATTAATGTATGACTATTGTTCTAAATTCTTGTTCAGTTATTTTGCTCATATCTGTTTAGTCAATTCTTCAGCTGTCACCTCTTCCTGGAATTTCTTTGAAGAGTGTTCTTCCTTTTTATCATTTTGGCTAGTTTTCTGTCCCTTGTAAGTTTTAGAAGCTTGTTACGTGCTCTGCACCTCTGAGTGCTTCCATATTAAAGGGAGCTCATATACTGGCCAGGGCCTGGCCATTCAGGAGGTGTTTTTGGTAAAGTGTTACTTGCTGTCTGTTTTTGTGACTTTAATTATCTTATTCCCCTACTTGTAGTGATGTTTTGGACCCTCCACCAGTTGTGCTATGGTTTGTTCCTTGAAGTAGTCCTGGAAAGGTAAAGAAACAAACAAACAAACAAAACAAAACAGGTAGCAAAAACATGCAAATGCACAAACAAATAAAACAAACAAGCAAACAAAGAGAAACAAACAAAAAAAATCTAAAACAAACAAACAAAAAAAGCCAGAAACACCAGCCACAAGTTAAAAAAAAAAAAAAAGAATGAGGCAGTGCTGATAGAAGAGCATATACAAAGAGAGAAATGACAGGAGTGGGGGAAAAGAGAAAATAAACATTGAGCAGGCAGAGAGAATAAAAGGCTTAATCCAGAGAAAGAGAGAGAAAGGAGAATAGAGAAAGAGTCAAGGAAAAAGAAACAAAGATAAAGTTACCCAGAGAAACTATTGTAAGGCTGAACCAAACAGACACCATGACAGGCTTTGTTTTCCCTCTAAACTAGAAGGCCTAAGGTCAGTCGCTTCAGAACCATTTGGCCATTTGGCTGTCATCCTTTGCCCGGAGCAAAAGCAGACCACTGAGGTATCCAATCAGGAAAGCCCAGCTACCTCTCCCCACATTCCTAAGGGTGAGACCTGCACAGGGGAACTTTAGATAGGACCCTGTAGCCTAGTGTTAAAGTTAACCCCATAGTCACCAAACAAGACCCTGAACTCGCTCTGTAATTGGTTAATTTCAAAGATACCCTAAATGTTGTAATTGGGTCCCGCCAACAGTAATGAACGCTCTGAACAGTGTGTATGGTTAGAGCTGCTGCCAATACTGTTGTACCATTATGATTGGGTCACTGTACCTATGTTACTATTTCCTGTAACTCCCCCTTCCCAAACTCATAAAAGCCTTACCCTGCCTTTGTTCGGGGCTCACTCCACGTGGATCCACTGTGTTGTTAAAGTTTGTGAGCCCAAATTTAGGCTGGTTAGGCCTAAATTCGTAATAAAGCCCTTTGCTTTTGCATGCGTGATTCGGTCTCCTAGGTAATCTCTGGTTTTAGGGGGCGATATTAAAAATCTGGGCATAACACTATATGTCCCGATTATTCCAACGAGAGAGAAAGTAAAGTAAAGAGGGAGGTGTAGACCATGTATCAAGAGAGTGGATTAGCTACATCTGATTAAGCAACCCACTAAACAGAGTAACCAGCCTAGAGGATGGAGAAAATAAGATGGAAAAAAGGGAGAATAGATCTAAATAACAAGAATCCAGGCAATGCCACAGTGCTGGTCCAGAAGGAGCTGTCTGTCTCCACATCTATCCAGCTCAGTAGAGCAGAAGTTATCCAGTGCAGATGGGTGTGGCTTGGTGCAGGTGGGACCCGCCTCCACTGTGGGCCCTGTGGACCAGTTCTTGAGGGCCCACCTTGGTGGTTGTGGGGAGGAAAATGGCGACGCCCCCAGTCCCTTCTTCACTGCCCAGGTGTCCCAAATCACTCTTTTGGATCCATCCTCACTGTGCCATGGATGCAGACAAGGCAGGCTGCCTTGCTCCATGGTCTCCTATGTCCCACGCTTAGCTTGATTTGAAACTCCCACTTCATTTATGCCACCAGAAATGTAATCCCACAGTTGTGCTACAGCTCTTCAGGGTAGGGGGCTGGATTCTCCTGCTACACCTGTGCCCCTGGCCTACCACTGAACATGGAGGTCACTCCCCTCCTCCCCAGGTGTGCACACAGGGCAGCTGGCCCCAATCCAAAGAAAGCTCTGCAGTTAGAGATGGGATGATGCGATCCCTCGCCATCTCAATCGGAGTTTTTTCTCTTGTCCAGACACCGTCCTATGTTTCCCCAGCCGCCCTTTTATTTTTCTTCCTTTCTTTTGCCTCCCCACAGAAGGGGATTCCTCCCCTGTGTGCCTCTGCAGCCCGCTTTATCTCCCCCAGTTCATCATCACGCACCTATGGGACCATCCAGTTTTCCCATTTTCTTCCTCATAGACTCCATCTCTTTTCCTCCCAGACTCTTGGGGTTCAAAGTCCTTTGGCTTCAGCTTTTCTTTGTTTGAGAGACGTGGGAAGCATGGATCTGGCTACTTCCCCCGCTCTGTTTATAACAGCATTAACAAATCTACCCAAATAAGGAAAGACCTCAAAAGGCCATCGACTGATGCATGTGGTCTATGTATAGAACTTAATATGATTCAGTCATCAAAAAAATGAAATCTTGTCGTTTACAAAAATGTTGATGAAGCTAAATGGCATCATGTCAAGTGAAAACAATGACAAATTTCATAAGATTTCCTCATATGTGGAATTTAAGAAACAAAACAGATGAACATAGGGGAAGGGAATCAAAGAGTAAGAAAACCTTAAAAAACTCTAAGGATAGAGAACAAACTGAGGATTACTGGAGCTCAGGTGTGGGTGGGATGGGCTACTGGGGGATGGACATTAACTAGGTCACTTGTGATAAGCACTGGGTGTTAATGTAAGTGACAAATCAATAAATTCTACTACTGGAATTGATAATACACAATATGTTAACTAACAAAAATTTAAATACAACCTTAAAATTTTTAAGTGAAGAAAAAGAAAGGAATAATTTTTTCTCACATATGGTCATACCCATTGGACCTAGGGCAGTAAGTCTAACTTCTTGCACCTACCCCTTTTTATCCCTAACTGATAGTAGGCATGAATTATTAACTTACTCATGATTCCCCAGGGTGGTGCCACGTGGGTTGGAGTTTAAACCACACTGTCCTTCCCAGATCCTCTGTGCCCACACATCATAGGCAGCCTATCAACACCTGCACAAGAACCCAGGGAAGGCTCAAGCGGGGCCCCATGTCTGCAGAATTGGGAAGTGTGGGGGGATATCTTTTCCTGCCAGGCAAGGGTATAGTCCCCTGACCTTGCTGTCTCAGGCCCCTGTCTTCCTTTCTCTTCTCTATTGAGAAAACACATGTCCCCTGTTAATGGCATATATAAGTGAGGGGCTATATGTTTTTATAAATATTCAGTGTGACAAATCAGTTACATGGGGACAAAAAACACT
>PISW01015791.1:0-15525 GCA_004023785.1 Mungos mungo
CTTCTCTGACCACCCCTGGTTGGAAATGCCACTCTTCATAACGGTGCTTGTGGCTTACATATGCACGCTAGCGGGAAACATCTCCATTATCGTGGTGTCCAGGGTGGACCCTCATCTGGACAGCCCTCTGTACTTCTTCCTTTCCAACCTCTCCTTCCTGGACCTGTGTTTTACCACAACCACCATCCCTCAGCTGCTGTTCAACCTCTGGGGCCCAGATAAGTCCATCAGCTATGGAGGCTGTGTGACCCAGTTCTATGTGTTTCACTTCCTGGGGGCTACGGAATGCATCATCTTGGCAGTCATGTCCTTGGATCGGTACATAGCCATCTGCAAGCCCTTGAGGTACCCGGCTATCATGCATCAGAGACTCTGTGTCTCCCTAGTGGCTGTGACGTGGATAAGTGGTTTGGCTAACTCCTTGCTTCAGGCATCCCTCACTGTCCAACTGCCACTCTGTGGTAACAATAAGGTGGATGACTTCCTGTGTGAGATTCCAGTGATGATCAAGATGTCCTGTGTCAACACCACTTTCAATGTAACTATGCTCTCTGTCATAGTGGCATTATTTACCTTGGTCCCCTTGTCTCTTATCCTTGTCTCTTATGGGTTCATTGTAGCTGCAGTGCTCAGAATTCGTTCATCAACGGGAAAGAAGAAGGCCTTCAACACCTGTGGCTCTCATGTTATTGTTGTCTCTCTCTTCTATGGGCCAGTGATATGCATGTATGTGCAACCTTCCGGAACTAACTCCCAGGACAAGAACAAACTCATGGCCCTGTTCTACAGTCTGCTGACTCCTATGCTTAACCCTTTTATCTATACTTTGAGGAACAAGGATATGAAAGGAGCAATAAGGAGACTTCTCCTCCCACTGAGCCATCAGGAAAGAGAATAAGCACTACTATTTTATACTCCATGCCTCCAGGTAGGACTCCAAAAAGCCACTGTACTAAATTACCTCTCATTTGCCTGACTCCAAAATGGTTACCATCCTTCAGTAAATATCCAATCTACACCTATGTTTACTCACCACAGTTTTAATTTATTGGCCCGCAGTTTGCAATGTGAATCTTCACCTCAATTTTCCGAAAATTTGTGTGACAGTGAATCTGTCATAAGTCCTCTGAGGCCATCTTTGGGTAGAAATCTGAAAAGTGAGCAATGAATAAACACCCCCTGCCTGACTCATTCACCATCAACCAAACGAATCAATCCCTATTGTTTTACGTGTAATGTTACAAATATTATGCAAGTAATAAAGACCGAAGTTTACCATCTTGCTATTATGGATATGATATTATGGGTAGAATTTGCTAATCAACTTTTTATTTTTATATTTAGTGACATATAATTTATATACAGTGTAGTATTAGTTTCTGGTACACAGCACAGTGATTTAGAAATCATACACCGTATCCAATGCTCACCATGGTAAGTGTAGTCACCATCTTCACCCTAGAATATTATTGTGATATTATTGATAGTGTTCCCTATACTATACTTTTCATCATTTTGACTTGTTTACTTTATAACTACAAGTTTGTAGCTCTTAATCTTCTTCATTAAATTTGTTTGTCCCCTGATCTGCACCCCTCTGCCAACTACCAGTTTGTCCTATGTATTTATGAGTCTATTTCTTGTTTTGTTTTTGTTGTTTGTTTGTTCACTACTTTTGGTTTTTAGTCTCTCTATATAAGTACATCATATGGTATTTGTCTTTTTCTGCCTGACTTACATCACTTAGCAAAATACCCTCAAGTCCATCCATGCTGTTGTCACTGGAAAGGTGTCACTCCTTTAAATGGCTAAGCAGTATCCCATTGTACATGTGTACCACTTCTTTATCCACTCTTCTACTGACAGACAGTTGGTTTCCTTCCATGTCATAGCTATGGTAAATAATGGTGCAATAAAGATAAGATAGGCAGGCATATATCTCTTTGAATTACTGAGAGTTTTTTTCCTTAGATATATACCTATAATTGGAATTGCTGGGTTATAAAGTATATCTATTTCTACTTTTAATTAAAAATATTGTTATCCATAGTGGTTGCACCAATTTATATTGCCACCAACAGTGTCAATCAACTCTTTTTAGGAATTACCATCAAGACCAATTGGGATAATATCTCACGTCTTACACCTGACCCTCTCAACCACACATAATAAATAACATAATTCAAAAATAATATTGAACTCTTACTTTCCTACATGTCTCCATGGTATTCCTTCCTTTTGAGGTATATGACTGAAGTAACCATTTCCAGACTTCCAATGGGAAATGCTGAGGACTCAAATCTTGAGAGACTTCTGTGCAGCCTCCTGGTACTGACCGTCATGTAGCCTTCACTGGGGAGTTAATTTACATAGCCTGAGAATATTGGGTGTGTTTTGTAGGTACTTGAAGAATGAACTAGTTAAATCACTTAGGAATCAGAGTATTAGACGTTAAGAAAAAAAAGGGGAAGTTAGAGGATAAAGTGGGAGGGATGGGAAATAAATTGGCTATCACATCATCAATTCTGAGATAGAAGTAATGAAACAGAAAGATATATGAAGATGTGGGAGGGAGAATTCCATTGACTTTATCAATAATATTAATACATTATAAGCTATCATTTTTTCATACTCATTTGCTCCCTGCCCTTACAGAACCCTCATTTTTTAACTTATATTGGAGGTAAATTTGTAATTATTTTTCTAACAACTAAGTGTTTTTAGGTAAGGCGTTCGTACATCTGCTCATCCTGGTGCCATGGGTTTCCAGTGTTCCCTTTCAAATGACAAAACAAAATCCACTGACTCATACTGTACAAGCCTCTAATACAGAAATATATAATGACTGCAATCGCTAATTAATCATAATAAATTGATTCACTGTTTAATTTCTGTTCTATGCATTGCCACAAACTTTGCTCTGTAGACACAAATGGAAGGACACTATGATTCTGCTGTTGTTGGAGACAAGGAAATACACTCTTTTGGAGGCAGGCTGATTCTCTGGCTCGGCCATGTGCCTGTTAAAAATATCTTATTTCACTCTGTGCACCTCTTTCACAGTACTGACACCTCAAACTTCACATTGCTCTGGACGACTTCTTCTTTCGAAGAAGAAAAGAAGAAGAAGAAGATGGAGAGGGAGAAGAAGAAAGAAGAAAGAAGAACGAAAGGGGAAGCAATGAGGTCCTTTTATCTCACTTGGTCAGCACAATAGCAGCTAAGCAATAGGCTCTGAATAAATGTTTTTAAACCAATGAGAAGTACTACCCATGGTTAAAACCTCGGTCACAGGCTCATGTAAAAACGTGTCATGCACTGAACCCTGACCGTAACAGATGTGGCCAGTAGCTGGTGTTTAAGGCAACGTTTCTCACACTACCTTCTGGCACTGTTCCAGTGGATCTCAACCGCAGTTTTAATTTTTTATGTCTTTGTTTTCTTTTGAGAGACAGAGAGAGCTAGCAGGAGAAGGGCATAGAGAGAGGGAGACACAGAATCTGAAGCAGCTCCAGGCTCTGAGCTGTCAGCACAGAGCCAGAAGTGGAACTTGAACCTATGAACTATGAGATCATGACCTGCGCTGAAATTGGACCTTCAACCGACTGAGCCACCCAGGCGCCCCAACAGCAGCTTTAAAAAGTAATTCAGGGCGACTGGGTGGTTCAGTCCATTAACCCTCCGACTCCAGCTCAGGTCATGATCTCACATTCGTGGGTTTGAGCCCCATGTCGGGCTCTGTGCTGACAGCTCAGAGCCTGGAGCCTGCTTCCTATTCTGTGTCTCTCCCTCTCTCTGACCCTCCCTCTCATCCTCTGTCTCTGTCTCAAAAATAAGTAAAACATTAAAAAAAAGTAATTCATATTTAAACAAATTTGGGAAAGCCAAATATTATTCTTGGAGTTTTGGCATGTGAGAAGGAAATTGACACATTAAATGTGTGATGACTCCAGAGTACACTGCTAACTATGTTTAACACTTCTCAAACACTTTCCTTCTGGTTTTATTGGCTTCTCTTTGAGAGTAAATAATCTACAAAACAATCTAGGAAATAACTCACTGGAAAACTCTGAATCCCAGAATAGGATCAGAGATCATAAAGGAGATGAATAAAGCAGAAAATATCACTGTTGCTCTGTATGAATAATCAGCCTCTTACAAAGTGTTTGTAGGGTTTTGAAATAAAGCTGCCAATAACGGTCCCATTATACCTTCCCAGATGTCTGAAATCTCAACACTAAATTTCCTTAGGTGGGATTTACTTTCAGCAGCCAATTACTACATTTTCAGCTTTAAATCACGATACAGGAGGCTAGTTATTTCCTCTTTACTATAGCATAAAGATACCAGTAGCTACCACATAGGACATGATAGCTCAGTTATTACAGTATAGTTTAAACATTAAAATTAAAAAATATTTCCTTTTTTTACTAAACATATTTCACCTAAAAACGGAACTCTTTGATATGTAGCTATCATAATGAATAAAAGAATCAGATGGTGCCCATTTATTTATTTTGAGAGAGAGAGAATACAAGCTGGGGAGGGGCAGAGAGAGAGAGAAAGAGAGAGAAGCCCAGCAGGTGCTTCACCGTCAGCATGAACCCTGATGTGAGGCTCAAACTCACGAACCATAAGATCATGACCTGAGCCAAAGTTGGGCACTTAACCGACTAAACCAACAAGGTGCCCAAAGAAATACTTTAAAACTGTGCTTTTGCAGTTTGAGGGTAAATACCCAGAAGGTGACTGCTGGACCATAGAGTAGGTCTACTTTTAACTTTCTAAAGAACATCCATACTGTTTTCCACAGTGGCTGTACCAGTTTGCATTCCAACCACAAAAACATAAAGGTTTCGTTTTCCCTACACCCTGGCCAATACTTTTATTTCTTGGAGTTTTGATTTTAGCCATTCTCACAAGTGTGAGGAGATATTTCATTGTACTTTTGATTTGCATTTCCCTGATGTTGACTGATGTTGAGCATCTTTTCATGTATCTTTTGGCCAACTCGATGTCTTGCTTAGAGAAATGTCTGTTCATTTCTTGTGCGAATTTTTTAGTTGGGTCATTTGGTTTTTAGGTGTTAGGTTGTATAATTTCTTTATATGTTTTGGACACTAGCCTTTTATTGGATATATCACTTTAAAACATCTTCTTCCTTTACATACACTGTCTTTTAATTTTGCTGGTTATTCCTTTGCTGTGAAGAGCTTTTTTTTTTTAATGTAATTCCAAAAGTTTATTTTCACTTTTATTTCCCTTGACTCAGGAGACATATCTAGAAAAGTATTGCTACCAATGATGTCAGAGAAATTCCTGTTTGTGCTAACTCAAAGGGTTACATGCACCTCTCTGTGTATAGCAGCATAATCCACAATAGCCAAAGTATGGTAGCAACCCAAGTATCTGTTACTAGTATACTCCATAAAAAATAATGAAATCTCACCATTTTCAATGACATGGATGGAGCTAGAGATTATAAATGTTAAGGGAAGTCAGTCAGAGAAAGAAAAATACCATATAATTTCATTCACATATGGAATTTAAGAAACAAAACAAATGAGGAAAGGGACAAAATAATAGAAAGAGAGGCAATCAAAGATACAGACTCTTAACTAGAGAACAAACTGGTGGTTACCAGAGGAGTGGTGTGTGGGGAGACTGGCTAATGTGTGATGGACATTAAGGAGTGCACTTCTCAGGATGAGCACTGAGTGCTCTGTGTAAGTGCTGGGTCACTCAACTGCACCCCTGAAACTAACAGCACACCGATGTTACCTAACTGTGATTTAAATAAAAACTTTTATTAAATGAAGAATGTTACAGAAGGAATCAATGAAGTTAAAATAAAATATTTTATTCTTCTGATAATTGATATAACAGATACTAGTTTCTTCAAAATAATAGAAGCAATAATGTATTCAGTAATTGTAGTTTTGGGGTAAGTAAAATAAATGACAATAATGCCATGCAATAGAATGGAATAATCAGGAATTCTCTGCCATATGGTAATTGTACCACCAATGAAATGGTATAGTGTGATACATCAGTTGTAAATGTACCTTGTAAATTCTAGGGCAACCAGAAAAACATTGGAAAGGAAAACAATTGATATACAAAAAGGGGAAAGAATATAGAATCTTACTAAATGCTCAGTCTATATCAGAAAAGGCAAAAAAAAAAAAGTGTGCAAAGGAAACAAGAAATAATTAAGTCCAATGACTGGAAAAGAGTAATCAATAAGCTAGATATTAATCTAGCTATATCAGTAATCACTTTAAATGTCAATGGCCTAAACACACCAATTAAAAGATGAAGATTCCCCAAGAAGATATACAAACAAGACCAAAATAAAAATTGTCTGCAAGAAACCCACTTCAAATATGAAGACTCCACTACACTAAAGATAAATGAATAAAAAAATGTACTATCCTAAAACTAATCAAAAGATAAGTGGAGTAGCCATATTAATTTCAGACAAATTAACGTCAGATAAAGGGAAGTTACCAGGGATGAAGATGGGCATAAAATAATGATGAAGAGGTCAAAAAAGATATAACAATCTTTAATATGTATGCACCTAACACAGTGTCAAAATATGTGAGGCAAAAACAGAAAAAAGAAAACCCTGATAGAACTGCCAGGAGAAACAGATGAAGTCGCTATCATCTGGACAGATTCAGTTGGCAGACAGTCACTAAGGACACAGATGAACTGAACACCGTTATCAATCAACTGGATCTAATTGACTTTTACAAAATATCAACACGGAGAATACATATTATTCTCAAGTTCACACAGAATATTCACCTCAAGGCTGTCGTGCTAAGTGAAATAAGTGAGGCGAAACACAGACACCATTTGTTTTCACTCATAGGTCTAACAGGAGAAACCTAACAGAAGACCATAGGGAGGGGAAGGAGGAAAGAGAGTTGGTACACAAAGGGGGAGAGCGAGGTACACAAATCATGAGAGATTATTGAATACTGAAAACAAACCACGGACTGAAGGGGAAGGGGGCACTTCTGGAGAGATGCACTGGGTGTTATATAGAAACCAATTTGACATAAACTATTATAAATTTAAAAAAAAACAAACAAACAGAAACCAAACAAGAGCACTAACGGCTATACCGGGGTCAGACAATGTGCACATACAGACACAATTACTATAGACAAATAACAACAATTTGTAATGCTAAAATTGGTCAATCCATCAATGAGATATAACAATCATAAACATATATGCACACAGCGACAGACTCCCAAAATACTAGAAATAAAAACTAGCAGAACTGATTGTAGAAACATATTTCAACAATAATAGTTGAACTTCAGTGACATACTTTCAAGAATAGACAGAACAACTACAAAGAAGGGAAGTCAATATTCTAGACATAGAATATTTGAATGACACTCTGAACCAACCAAGCCCAACAGTAATCTATGGAACACTCCACCCCATGATGGTGGGATATGCATATCTCTCAGCACTCATGGAACTTCTATAAAACATACCATAAACTAGGCCATAAAACAACACACAGTAAATTTAAACTGACTGAAATGATATAAAGGACATCCTCTAATCTAAATGTAATCAAATTAGAAATCAATACCGTCATAGGTCTAACAGGAGAATCCTAACAGAGGACACGGGGAGGGGCAGGGGAGAAAGAATTAGGGAGAGGGAGGGAGGCAAATCATGAGACTCTTGAATACTAAAATGAACTGATGCTGAGCATCATTTCATGTGCCTATTGGCCATCTGGATGTTCTCTTTGGAGAAGTGTCTATTCATGTCTCCTGCCCATTTCTTCACTGGATTATTCATTTTTTGGGTGTGGAGTTTGGTGAGTTCTTTGTAGATTTTGGATACTAGCCATTTATCTGTAATGCCATTTGTATTATCTTTTCCCATTCTGTCGGTTGTCTATTAGTTTCTTTGATTGTTTCCTTTGCAGTGCAGAAGCTTTTTATGTTAATGAGGTTCCAATAGTTCATTTTTGCTCTTGATTCCCTTGTCTTTGGGGCTGTGTCGAGTAGAAAATTGCTGCAGTTGAGGTCAAGTAAGCGGTTTCCTGCTTTCTCCTTAAGGATTTTGATGGTTTCCTGTCTCATATTCAGGTTCTTCATCCATTTTGAGATTATTTTTGTGAATGGTAAGTGGTCTAGTTTCATTCTTCTGCATGTTGCTATCCAGTTCTCCCAGCACCACCTTCTAAAGAGGCAGTCTTTTTTCCATTGGATACTCTTTCCTGCTTTGCAAAGGTTCATTGGCCATACATTTGTGGATCCAGTTCTGGGGTCTCTATTCTATTCCATTGGTCCATGTGTCTATTTTTGTGCCAATACTATACTGTCTTGATGATGACAACTTTGTAGTAGAATCTAAAGTCTGGGATTGTGATGCCTTTTGGTTTTCTTCAATACTACTTTGGCTCTTCAGTGTCTTTTGTGGTTCCATTAGAATTTTAGGTTAGTTTGTTCTATTTTTGAGAAGAATGCTGGTGCAATTTTGATGGGGATTTCATTGAATGTGTAGATTGCTATGGGAGTTAGTGACATTTTAACAATGTTTATTCTTCTGATCCATGAGCACAGAACTTTTTTCCATTTCTTTGTGTTTTCTTCTATTTCTTTCATAAGCTTTCTATGGTTTTCACGGTACAGGTCTTTACATTTTTGGTTAGGTTTATTCCTAGGTTTTTTATGGTTTTTCATGTAATTGTTAATGGGATCAGTTTCTTAATTTCTCTTTCTGTTGCTCCATCATCAGTGTATAAAAATGCAACTGATTTCTGTACATTGATTCTGTACCCTGTGACTTTCTGAATTCATGGATCAGTTCTAGAAGACTTCTGGTAGAGTTGGTGGGGTTTTCCATGTAGAATATCATATCATCTGCAATAAGGGAAAGTTTGACTTCTTCTTTGCCGATTCTGATGCCTTTTATTTTCTTTTGTTCTCTGATTGCTGATACTAGGACTTCCAGCACATTGTTAAACAGCAGTGGTGAGAGTAGACATCCCTGTAGTGTTCCTCATGTCAGGAGGAACGCTCTGAGTTTTTCCCAATAAGGATGATATTAGCTGTGGGCTTTTCATAAATCAAAGAAATACAAATCAAAACCACACTGAGATACCACCTCACGCTGGTCAGAGTGGCTAAAATGAACAAATCAAGACACTATAGATGCTGGAGAGGATGTGGAGAAATGGGCACCCTCCTACACTGTTTGGGGGAATTGAACCTAGTACAGCCGCTCTGGAAAACAGTGTGGAGGTTCCTCAAAAAACTATCTATAGAACTCCCCTATGACCCAGGAATAGCACTGCTAGTGATATACCCAAAGGATACAGAAGTACTGATGCATAGAAGCACATGTACCCCAATGTTCATAGCAGCACTTTCAACAATAGCCAAAACATGGAAAGAGCCTAAATGTCCATCACCTGATGAATGGATCAAGAAGATGTGGTTTATCTATATAATGGAATACTACATGGCAATGAGAAAGAATGAAATATGGCCATTTGTACCAAAGTGGATGGACCTTGAGGGTGTCATGCTAAGCGAAATAAGTCAGGCAGAGAAGGACAGAAACCATATGTTCGCACTCATAGATCTAAGAGGAGAAACCTAACAGAGGACCATAGCGAGAAGAAGGGGGAAAGAGAGCTGGAGAGAGTGAGAGACACAAATCATGAGAGACTATTGAATACTGAAAATGAACCATGGACTGAAGGGGGAGGGGGAGGGGGGGAGGGGATGATGGTCATGGTGGGGGGCACTTGTGGGGAGAAACACTGGATGTTATATGGAAACCAATTTGAAAATAAACTATTAAAAAATATTGACGAAGGGGGTGATGGTCATGGAGGAGGGCACTTGTGGGGAAGAGCACTGGGTGTTATATGGAAACCAACTTGACAGTAAACTATAAATAAAAAAAGAAAGAAAAAAATTAAAAATTAAAAAAATCTATGAAGTATATTCTATAAATGAACATAGATGCTAAAGAAGACGACACATATATTCCCCATATTCATTTCTTCAAACAAGCTTTATTCCAATTGTATCTTACTTATAATTAGTGTTTATTTTGGGAATTAAATGAGTTCATTTTAAAACAAATCAAATAATAAATGGGACTTGCTACCACCCTCAGTTCTTGAGGTAATTAACCATAATAAGAAACATTTCCTTAGAGACTTCTCCCAAGGAACCCTCTGTGTTACCTCATCTGGGATGAATGTAAATGGCCTGTTTGAAAACAATGTCCAACGGTCTGGAGAACATACTACAAATAGCACGCCCAGGATGCATTCTCTATATTATGTACTACTGTCTTCCTAACCCAAGTTTCTTTCTCTTTGGGGGCATTGTTGCAAATGAAAGACACTTCTGAAGCCAATTCGTAGATACTCATCTGTGTTTGTCCTCTGAAAGTTTGGAAATTCAAGTATTCCTCCAAAATTCCCTTTTATCAGGTGATACTTATCAAAGTAAGGTGAGTGGAAGGGGAAAAAAGAGTTGGGGAGAGAGAGGGACGCAAAACCTGAGAGACTACTGAATACTGAAAATGAACCTAGGCTTAAAAGGGGCGGGGGTGGTGGTAATGGACCGGGGCACTTGTGGGGAAGAGCACTGGGTGTTATAAGGAAACCAATTTGACAACAAAATATTAAAAAATAAAGTTCTCTTTTGTAGGGATGGTGGGAATGTGTGTACATCACAGCACCTAATAAACATAAGTAAATAGAAAGCAATTCATTTCAAGAAAGCTTTTCTAGAATTTGGAATTACCTAATTTCATCATTCTAGAGTGCAAGTAGATTTGGTAATCAATCCCTCTCAGGGTCTCACTTAAATCAACAGTGTGTGACAAAGACGATGTGTGAATAAAATAAATGGGAGTGAAAATCTAATGGAATATGCAAAGGAGATGTCAAAAGAAACGAAATCTGGAACTTTATTAATGTGACTTTAAGCATCCCAGGATAAATAGACCTCTATGCAATCAACCAGTGATTACAAATCAGTGGCAGTTAGAAGATCCAAAAGTCATGGATCCTAGAGCTAAAAAGTACCATGAGGATGACATGGGGAAGATTATAAATCTAGGATAAAATTGTAAAGTTCAATCAAGAGTGAATGTCAGTGATTAGGACATTGCCATAGTATCCCTAGGGAATTATCTGAAGAAATAAAGGAGGCCCTAGGCTGGTCACCATCACAAACAAAACTAGCCTCTGAGATGAGTAACTTGAACAAAAGTCCAAATGATATGAATTTAGCAAAATTGTTGTAAGCATACTTGACTCCTTGATGTTAGGTAGAATTAACTCTGGAAGAATTCATGGAGGCTCAAGCCTGAAATTACTCCTTAAAAAATTAACAATATTCCATGACAGAAAAATTTAAAAGGTGGATATAGCCCTGAGTAGATAATAAGAATCTTAATGTGCAAACATTTAATAATGTGGGTGGATCACAATTTTAAAATATGTAGAAACGAAATTAATCCATAGCATGCTTTTATGTCGTATCCCATCGAAAACATAGGATTTTCACCTGAAAAACAACTTAGGTCAACATGTGTTCCTAACAAAATGCACTCAAACCATACCTTAAAAAATGTCAAGGTCAAATAAGGTGTTGGAGAAACATCTTTCAGGAAACATCTCTAGATTACAGATGTTTTCCTTGGAATCTTGAACCTCTGAAATCATAGTTTAATTATCTCACTATATCGAAATTTATTCAAGAAGATGTGGTATATATACAATGGAGTATTACATGGCAATGAGAAAGAATGAAATCTGGCCATTTGTAGCAACGTGGATGAAACTCGAGGGTGTCATGCTAAGCGAAATAAGTCAGGCGGAGAAGGACAGATACCATATGTTTGCACTCATAGATCTAACAGGAGAAACCTGGCAGGGGACCATGGGGAGAGAAAGGGGGAAAAAGAGCAGGGGAGAGAGAGGGATGCAAATCATGAGAGACTATTGAATACTGAAAACGAACCAAGGGTTGAAGGGGGGGGAATGGGGTAATGGAGGAGGGCACTTGTGGGGAAGAGCACTGGATGTTATAGGGAAACTAATTTGACAATAAACTATTTTTAAAAAGAGGGAAAAAATAAAGACTATCTTCTATCAAAAAATAAAAATAAAAAAATAAAAGAGAATGCAAATGCAAAAAAGGAAAAAAAGAAATTTATTGCTTTATGATCTTTAGACCCTCCCTAGTTATTAGCAGAATATTTTCATCGAATGCTTAACAGTATCCTAAATGAATGCATAACAAAATTCTAAAATCTGGATACTAAAATCTCCTTCCTCATAACGTTTGGGAAAGAGTACTAAATGATTTCATGGAGGCAAAATGCTTACTGGAGTCTTTGGTAAACAGGTCTTATTAACAATTAGTTGGAGTTGTTATTAGTCTACTGTTATCAGTGCACTTATGACTTAGGGATAGTATGTAATCAGAGGGCCACATTCACATCTTAGCCATGAGCTGTTTCTTAAGTTGTTATTTAAATTCCAGTATAGCTAACATATGGTGTGGTATTTGTTTCAGGTGTGCAATACACCGACTCATCACTTCCATACAGCACTCAGGCTCCTGACAAGAGCAGGGCGACCTGGCTGCAATATCTGTCACTCCGTCAGTCGCCAGGTTTGCTTCTGCTGATCTGGCTGGGTAGGCAGGTGGCCCCTTCCTCCCTCACGACTTCATGTGCATCGTCCCAGATCTGTGCGGGGTCAAGAGGGCCTCCGCCATAGAGCAGTACTTCTTTCCGTCAAGGTACATGAGTACTGTGCTCCCTGCCAGCACCTCCAAACAAGCTCTCGAGCTGTGAGTTTTGTGCGGCACCTCACAGAACGGCTTGGGGGATTTAATGAAATACAGAATGGGAAAACTGTACTTTGTAACCATACAAATGTGATGTTACCCTTAAAACATTAACTCACTGGCGAGGTAGCTTAGAATTTGTCAGTGGGATGCATGAGAACCATAATCATGATCTATCTTATCTCACAGAAGATCGTAGATATTGTGAAAGTTTACCACTAAAGGAAAGAATAGTAAAAATTTTTAACAATCATCACCTAGTTAATCTTTTCAGAACAGTACTTTACTCAACTACTTAATTTTGCTGTTATAATATGTCTCTTATCCTAAAACGAAAAGAATATGTAAAGTAATATGTGGTTATATGCAAACCTCTGGTCCTGACTGAACCAAAATATTGACGTTCCTCTTGAAACCAATTCTCTGAGCTAAAAGTTGTATTGGGAGCTACATGCAATCAAGTGGATCACTAATAGACATCCAGACTCATATAAAACAGAATGATAAGCCCATTTGACAAAGGAAAATTACTACCAGATAATTGAAACTGAATTAAAAAAAAAAAAACAGCCCTTCTGTATCCTTTGGGTAAATCCATAGCAGTGCTATTGCTGGGTCATAGGGGAGTTCTATGGATAGTTTTTTGAGGAACCTCCACACTGTTTTCCAGAGCGGCTGCACCAGTTTACATTGCCACCAACAGTGCAGGAGGGTGCCCGTCTCTCCACACCCTCGCCAGCATCTATAGTCTCTTGATTTGTTTATTTTAGCAACTCTGACCGGTGTGAGGTGGTATCTCGGTGTGGTTTTGATTTGAATTTCCCTGATGATGAGTGACGCTGAGCATCGTTTCATGTCCCTGTTGGCCATCTGGATGTCCTCTTTGGAGAAGTATCTATTCATGTCTTCTGCACATTTCTTCACTGGATTCTTCATTTTTCGTGTATGGAGTTTAGTGAGCTCAATGTAGATTCTGGATATTAGCCCCTTATCTGATATGCCATTTGCCACTATCTTCTCCCATTCTCTCGGTTGCCTGTTAGTTTTTTTTTATTGTTTCCTTTGCAGTGCAGAAGCCTTTTATCTTGATGAGGTCCCAGTAGTGCATTTTTGTTCTTGATTCCCTTGCCTCTGGGGATGTGTTGAGGAAGAAATTGCTGCTATTGAGGTCAAGGAGGCTGTTTTCTACTTTTTCCTCAAGGGTTTTTATGGTTTCCTGATTCACATTCAGATCCTTTATCCATTTTGAGTTTATTTTTGTGAATGATGTAAGAAAGTGGTCTAATTTCATTTTTCTATACGTTGAGAGTGCTGATGCATAGGAGCCCATGTACCCCAATGATCATAGCGGCACTTTCTACAATAGCCAAATCATGTAAAGAGCCTAAATGTCCATCAACTGATGAATGGATTAAGAAATTGTGGTGTGTATATATATATTCAAAGAGTACTATATGGCAATGAGAAAGAATGAAATATGGCCATTTGTAGCAAGGCGGATGGACCTCGAGGGTGTCATGCTAAGTGAAATAAGTCAGGCAGAGAAGGATAGATACCATATGTTTGCCCCCATAGATCTAACAGGAGAGACCTGGCAGAGGACCATGGAGAGAGGAATGGGGAAAGAGAGTGGGGATGAGTGAGGGACACAGATCAGGGAGACTACTGAATACTGAAAACGAAACACGGACTGAAGTGGGAGGGGGAGGGAGGTAGGAGGGTGATGGTCATGGTGTGGGGGCACTTGTGGGGAGAAGCACTGGGTGTTATATGGAAACCACTTTGACAATAAACTATTTTTTTGAAAAGTGCCCGGTTTGAATAAAGTACTTATACAAGAAAATATACATCCAAAAATTAAGTCTTTAGTATGGGAAACATATGTCATAGCTCATGTCTCAGTTTATACTTCAGGAAGCTGACATTTTTTACTCCAAAATACTACAATAGATTTGTCTAAAACCTACCTTCCTGCTCCCCACAGAGACGACGTAACTACCTGGCACTACTCGGGTCTGAACAAGGCCATCAGGATGAGTGTTAGAGCTCTGGCCTTTCTCCTCCTTGGGCTTCAGCGACCTCGAGACTTTCACTGCTCATGAGATCTCAGGAAACCCTTGCATGCGTGTCTCCTGGGTCCATGCCACATCCACCAAGAGACAGAAACCAATAAACTGCATTTTAACAGCCCCCTCGGATGATTTTTATGCAAGCAGGGCAAGTTTGAAAATCTCTGCTTTTGAGTTTCCCAAATACAAGATGCTTCCACTTGGCACTTAACTCTCCCTGTAACACAAGGGGATAGTAACTGTCATCCCTGTTCTACCATCTGTTTCGGAATGGTCAGGTTACTTGCCTAAAGTCACTACCTCTATTTTGTGGTAGGAGAAAGTAGGTCACCTGGTGCCAGATCCTATTATTTCCCCCACAAGTGACTGTAACCCATCTTCTACGAGTGGATGGTGGATGCAGTTCTCCTAACCCTCCCTACCTATTCTGCCACTTCCCTGCTGTAGGTGGAATAAGACGAAGAGAGCGGCACAATGAACAACAGCCATCCAGAAGAGTTTGTTCTACTAGGCTTTGCAGACCGTCCTTGGCTGGAGCTTCCTCTATTTGCTGTTCTTCTGATAACATATCCTGTGGCCATGGTAGG